>JAPQRQ010000016.1:4319184-4330472 GCA_037367365.1 Apogon talboti
TATGTATTTATTTATTTATTTATTTATTTATTTTCTGTTTTAGAGTTAAGTAGTTTTGAGGTACATTAGATAATATTTACATCCCATACTATGAGTGTGGGACAGAAACAATATTACCTTAATTAAAAAGCCCACAATGAACAAAATAAACACTGGCTCTAATGGAAGACTTAGCGCATGTTTCAATGGTAAAACAAACTATGAAATTAAGTTGTTTGTAATCTGCATCTTCATTCTTCTGAATCTTGCAGTTGAAGTGCTTTTGCATGCTGTTCTGTCCCCAACACACCCTTGAGAAACTGAGAAACCACCTTGATTTAGTATTACATCATTAAATTACAATATTATTATATTTAATATATTAATAACATTGTGAAGACTGCATATCTCTCCATAGTGTTAGGATTCTGCTTCTTGTGTTTACCTTCTTCCATAGCTTCAGTTTACAGTTTGTGAGAGAAAAAGTGATGCCCATTCTTAACTTCAGTCTTTCCTCTGATTTTGATGCTGGTGTCCTCTTAAAGTGCTAATGTTGTTTTAGGATACACCAAAGTTTCACTTCATGAACATGTGATGACAGCTCCACAAAAAAAGAGTTCAGATGCAGCTGAAAGTGTCAAGCTCATAGATGGATATTGAGGTTTTTGGAAATAATCAATCTCCAGTGTAGATAATCTTGATGGTGGCCACATCTTGCTCCTCTCCAGCTTTGGCGTTGTTCACTTCATCGTTTCCTGTACAGAAGAGGCTGGAGTTGACTTGAAGGACCCACTCTGTGATCCTCTGATCTGTGTAATACTCATCATCATCATCACTGTCCTCCCTCAGCCTCTCTAGGTTACCTTCGTCTTCAGAGTCTCCAGATTCTGTTTCAATAGCCGAGTCATCCGAGCAGAAATCTCTTTGTTGCCTTGCTTTGCAAAGACTGGCATCATGTTTAACCCCGTCTGGCATCATCGTACCGCTGCCGTTGGCACAGGGATCACTCGTGTCATTTTTCTTTTGTCTTTCTGAAGGGTCCACTGGTGCTGGAGTCAATGTTGCAGCTGGCTGGGCATCAAAAGATCGTTTAATCAGTCTGCTGCCAGTGGCTGAATCCTGGGCGGCCGCTTTGTTTGCTACTGCAAGAGCAACACTGATTTTTTTATAAGTATTTGACTTCTGACTCGCTTTCCCATTTGTAACCAGCAAATGAAACAGCTGATTTTCTTTCATTCTGTTACATGTTGGTAAATTGGTATTATGTCCTTTCAATAAGGCTGTTTCCTTTCTGTTTAGTGATGGAGCAGAAGAGCGTTCCACTTTCCCAGAGACGCTCCTGGTCCTGCTGATAGGCGGCAGAGGGAGGTTTCCAGTCTGTCTTATCTTAGACAGACCTGTGTGTCGTCTGGACCTGGTCAGTACGTGTGCAGGGTTGACTTGAAGACTGACAGACGATCTTGCTGTTTTGTGGTCCGCAGCGTTGGACCTGTCGTCGATCCCCACTGCGGTGATCTCCAAGTTTGGGTTTGTCTTTTCACTGACGGTCACTCCCCATCGTTCAGGCCTCCTGCTCCTGTGTACATCTGACCCATCCTGCTTATTCTGAACATACGGGTTTGGACCTTTCATCGCTTCTCTGTCAAACAAGCTGACCCATCTTTGATGCGCATGGACCCACCTGACCGCTGACTTTCTTTTATAACGCACGCCTGTCCAAGACGCCGCCCACAAACACAACCCCCGAAGAGTCACTTGATCTGTAACAGTACCCTTTATAGCTCAACCTCTGAGGACCTAAACACTCTCACAGCTGATGAAGGACCATGTATAAGCAACACAGAACCACATAAAAGACTAGCACTGGTAACTTTAACCTTGTTGATTATTGGTGATAACGTGGTTCTTGATGCTCAGATAGCTTCAGGTACCCAGCCTTAGTTAACCCTTTAAGCTCCAAAGTCACAATATTGCAACAAGCAACATAACTGAATGAAACAGACAACAGTTCCAGATAGAGTCACTAAATCTTGTCACCACCTCCCACCAATAAATGGCGGACATGTGCCCTAACAGTCCTAGCACCATTTCAGGGCATGTTTGTATTCAAAGTGAAGAAGGAAATCCAGTTTCAAAGCTGGTTCTGTTTTGAAATGTTGATATCAAAACTGAATGTTTAAGAAAAAAAAAAATTTCAGGCGCCTAAAGGGTTAATATTCTGAAACTGCAAGTCAGTTTTAACCTTTGAAAATCCACTCTTTATATAGAACTCTAAGGTAGGAGATAGGGTTATCACTGAATAAAGATAAAGTTAATATGCATGTGTTAGATTTAATTTGAAAGAGAATATCATCTATTTTCTGGGTCGGTCTGTGAATGAAAAACAACCTAAACTACATTACATCAACAACCCATAATCCAAGATAATCCTACACCCTAAAATATGTTGTTAGTGACCTGGATGTTAAGGGGTTTGAGACCTTTGAGTTCTAGTTACAATTCATTCACATTGTCATTCGCTCAGTCTGTACCGAGGTGTGTTAGTGATGTAACTATTTCCAGATGTCCAGTGCTTCTGTTGCTTCACCGTTTTAAAGTCCGGCCAAATTAAGCCAAACCTGTCATTTAGAAACAAAGAGTACTTTCCCACATGTCAAACTTCTCTTTCAAATAAAACTCTTCAGCTGTGTCATTCTTTGCTCCTGCGTCATCTTTGATGTATTTCTTTTATTTGACCAACCTATGGCCAACCCGATCGATCCTCCTGTTTAAAACGCTGCTGAAATATTCACTACTGAAGGTATCTGATCTGTCACCGTCTATAAATCTTCGGCGGAGGAAACAGCAAATGCGTACTGCAAACCTAAACCAGAGGCTTCAGTTTCAGGTCACGTTTTCTGTTTAGAGCTCTGTTGTGGCTCCCCGTGAACCCACTTTCTGCTTATTTAATTAAGAATTTGTTCAAATGGGGAAAAGGAGGAAGGGATCATTTAGCAGGTTTGACAAATATACGCAAGTAATGATGAGAAAGACATGTGTACGCCATAGTATTTTTACCAGAAAACCTCACAGTGGACCCAGCTTTGACCTAACCTGCTGAATGTCTTATGTAAGCACATCAGTCTCAAATCTTCTCACAAATACTGAATGGGCAAAATGAATGGCACTGTGTGTTTGACATTCAGTTTGTTTGGACATGTACGTCACAACAACGTGCCTGAGACAGACATCGGCTATAGAGTTGCAGTGGACGTACTGTGAGCTGGGTGCTTTGGTCAGTGTCACTATACACCGACTGCACGGGTCGGCCAGCCGCCCCGCCACAGTGAGCTCATTTGTTCCACTGAGAACCAGGAATCAGTGGAATCAGGAAAAGAAGGTCAGAAAAGAGATAATGAAATGTGACTCTGGGTTGAATTAATGCTCAGTGGAAAAACTGGAACATAGTCTACAGGTAGGTTTGACAATTATTAAGTTGAAATAACATGTCATTATTTTATTGATTATATTATTTTGGTAGAAAAAAAACATAAAATATTAAGAACTGGATTTATTCTAATACTAAATTATACATCAAGCCAAGGAGCTTCAATATGTTTCAGTTAGTTTCCAGCTTTTAAATTTAAATCTTGTGCACAATGTGAGTTGTTGAGGAGAGTGAAAATAAATTAACTGTGACAACAAAATGACACATGAAAACAATTGTACTAAAAGTATTAAAGTAAATGTACCTAAATGTGACCATGAGCTGTGGTCGATATCTAAATGATTTTTTTGGTGAAGTATTTATCTGACTACTTTTTGTCTTTTTTAATTTTTTAAATTTTTTGTACTTTTTAAACACTCTTATTCATATTTTATCACTTTACATCTACTCTATACACTAAATTATTCTGTATTGCCATATTTTTGTAAGTAATCAATGGTTATTTTTATGGTATTTAACACATAAATGATGACAAAGACCTAAAGGTCTGTCTAAGTGATACCAGCATCAAAACACATGGATTTTTTTTTTATTGTTATAAAGTAAACTGAGAAGGATTTGTCAGTGTAACTCAGTCAGACCCCTTTTACCCTAAAGATAGTTCAGCAATAATCTAAAATGTAAAGGTCTCCAAAACCTAACATCTCAACCAAGTAGGGTTTATAAATGTGATAAAGCCATGACAGTTGCAGCAGAGGATCAGACATATTGGCTTTGTAATATTCTGTACCATTTAACTTTTTGGGTTTTTTTGGAAGATGATGAACTTGTTTATATTTATATATTCAGAAATTCATAAAATATAGTTACATTAGTTACATTACAGTGTAAATGTTAAAGGAATGATCCACCAAGAATACATGAAGCTTCATTTGACTGGAAACATTTTTACCCTTCTTCTATAATATAATGAAAGTAATAACATCCTATCATTTAGTATGATACAGCCTGCCAAGGATGAGCATTGACTGGCTCACACACAGATCGCATGGTCATCATTATTGTAAGTATTACAGAGCAGTGAATAAAGGCATTCTCACTCACATGATTTAATAATGTTATTGCCTTATTGGAGGCTGTCATGTAAATATCATGGTGGATTAGATTTATCGCTGAAAATTGTCTTTGAAAAAAATACATATATCTAAAAATACACACATGCACACACAGGCACACACACATACATACACACATACAGTACATACAGTACATACATACATACATACACATACACACACACACACACACACACATACATACATACACACACACATACATACATACACACACACATACATACATACACATACACATACATACACATACATACACACACACACACACACACACACACACACACAGACACACACAGACACACACACACACACACACATACATACATATAGCAGGTCAGAGTTATTCTTAGAGAGTGAGGCATAATAACATATGGGGGCAGTGATGTGTTTGCCCAGGAGACCTATGATGTGCTTCTGACTTTGGCATTCAGTGTAAGAGAGATACTTAAAGGAATGCATTGTTAATTCCTGTTTTAACATGGTGTCAGATAATTATGTGATTATCATAAATCAAACCATTTTGCTTGGGGAATCCTCGGTATCTACTTCATTCATTTAATTAATTGTTATTGTATTGTTATTTCATGCAACCTGTAGCTTGTAAAAAGTCTCAACCTTTCACTTAACACGGTGGAATTAAAGGCACCATTAGAGAGTGTGCTGGAAATACTGGGTGTGTCTTTTAATGCATTATGGTGCAACTGTGGATACAACTACACCATGGTATATTATCAAAGGCTACATGCACTGTCTGGTTGCTTAGTGGTTCTAAACACAAATATACTTTACAAATGATGCTGTTCAGCCCAAAGAACAGTGCAAAAGTCAATTATAAATAAGTCAATGGTATAAAGTAAATGAGGTAAATGAGTGAATGGTATAAGATAAACCAGTAACAATCACAGCCTGATATTATTAGAAAGCTGAATATTTGAGGTAAACGGCTGTATGTATGGGACTGTGTCATACTGACTCCCTTTCTGTTAATTGGTTTATGAATTAACAACACCGTTTTCTTTACAGCTCAGTTATCATTTTATTTTGAACCTCTGGTTAATCTTTTTTTTTTTTACAACCATTTTCATTTATCAGCAGTGATAGGGGTGGTTTTGTCCTCCACTTTGAAATCTGCTTTATTGCTGATATGCCTTAAAATCTATTAAGATCATTCTTTAAATTCATCCACTGTACCGTCCTCTCTATCAGTGTAATGCCATAACTGTGCACTTTTCATATGACATATGCCATTTTGTACGTTTAAATAGCACTAGCACGTTGACCCGTGGGGAACCACAGATTCTAGATCCTCTGATACAGTTCATTCCTTTACTTTCTTTACTTTCTTGGTCAATTCCACTGGCATTTTCAGTTCAATAACCTCTCAGCTGGCATGTCTGTTTCTGCACATGAAATTTGACACCGTGGCAACATGGCCCTATTGTTTATCTGTTGCTAGGTAACCCATTTCAAAGATTCTGGGCCTGATTGTAAGGCAATTGTTTTCCAAAATTACTAATATCTCCCAAAATATTGGTCCTATCAACTTGCCATTTTCGCCAGTCTGCTCCTTGACCCAAAACACATAAGTACTCCAAAAGGCAAAGGCCAGCTCTGTCCAGTTTTTGAGTTATAAAGCAGACAAACACGCACGCACACAGAGGCCACTTGGCTTTTATAATATACATAATTTTACCACCAATGCTGAAACATGTATGCACTTGATTGGAATAGGAGCTGAACACTGAATGAAACATCCACAGCGGATTCAAGGTTACAAACAGGACATGCTGAGGCTTCACACCACATTTCGACACAATGACAGACTTCCATCACTAGAGGGCGATATTGGGACGCTGTACTTAAAAGTGGCATACAGCGAGATAATTCTTGTCTTTAACTGCACCTAAATGTGACTAGAATCACTTAACATTTTATGAAGGTGAAACTAAAGTGTCAGTGTGCTTAGTGACTTCAAGTTACAAAAAAATACTTCATCAATTCCATCATACAGTACATGACACCAGACATGACTGTGATGTAGGCTAGTACATGAACACTGGCGGTCATTATTCATACAGAAAGGGGAAATGTTGTATGAAGGAAGCCCGTGTTGTACTTGAAGATGAATACCAACAGCACACAAGGTTATGTTTTGCTCGTATGTTCCAGGTAATGCATGGTTATGTCTTGTTGTGTAACAGGTCATAGTATACTGTATATCAGGGGGGGTTCACACCCTGGCTGGGGCCAGAAGCTCCATTCTGATTCTCACAAATGTACAAAAAACAAGAAAACCCACACAAATATCCACGGGTAATATATCATTATAGATGAGATTCCTTAGTTTGATATCTATTACACAGACTGAAGTATGTCATTTAATGTCTTGTTTATCTGCCATTTAAAGTGTAAACTGGGTCAAGCTCAGTGTAACGGCACTGCGCATGCGCTACTCAGAGCCTGTCAGTGCCATAGCAACCAGAGCAGACATCAACATCAAGATGGTAAGTGTTAGTGTTGTCGGCTTATTTCCGTTGCCTTTTTTTGTGTTTAATAGGTAATTTACTCAGTTCACATTACTCCATATTAAAAGTTAAGTCACTTAGTGTTCGAAAGCCTGGTTGACGTCAAATGCTAAATACGTGTAGCTTAGAGCTGACGTGGGCTAACTAACTTTAATTAGCTGGTTAGCTAACCTGACTGTAAATCGCATAGTAACATGTGCTGTCTCCTGATAAATCTGTATATCTACGTGCAGTTTGCCCTTTTCCACAAATCTATATCCTATATCGAGTGATAGAGGGAGTGTCCGTGAAGTCACGCTGGAGAAAGGCTTCAATATCGCCTTAAAACATGATAATATTAATTACATGTACAAAGCCTGTAAATCTTAATAGACGTACTTGTTTAGCGATCGACTGGGAAAATCTTGTCAGTTTTTTTCTTCATTTTGCCATCACAACAGCTCCTTCATTAAATGTGATGTAGTTAATACTTAAAATCGATACAGTGCCCAAATTAATGTTATGTAATGTCCCCAGGCGAAGGCAACCACTGTAAAGGAAGCTATTGCCAAATGGGTGAGTAGCAATTAAATGATTAGCTAGTTAATTACGTATACTCATATATAATGTTTAGTTCATTTATTAAAGTTTATTAGGAAGTTAATTGCGTATGTATGTGTGCGCAGGAGGAGAAGTCAGGGGAGAAGGCGGGTGAAGCCACAGCTGTAAAGCTTTATGGACAGATTCCTCCTATAGAGAAGATGGATGCCTCTCTGTCCACACTTACCAACTGCGAGTAAGTCCTTCAATGTTCATCTCAGAGCTATCAGATGTCCTTCTAAACACTGTCTGCACATTACAGTGCATTCACTCTTCAGGTTTTTCTTGTGGAACATTTAGAAATATAACTCTACCATGTACCTAGGTCATGGAATAATCTACAAAATGTTTTGGAACTAAAAACATTCACATCCATTAATGATTTTAAGATTATCATGCAGAATGCAGTGAGGGAGGAATGTCATTGTTTTTCTCGAGAGGCCATTGTTGCTTGAATAGCTGTTATTCTGTTTTATTGTTCATTCGTGTGCATTGCATGTGTTGCTTTTGTATGGCTGTTACCTTGGTCAGGTGTCCCTTGCAAAAGAGATTTCTGATCTCAGTGGGACTGCCTGTTAAATAAAGGTAAATGGATAAATAGAATATGTTGTATAAATGTACATAAACCAATATATGTGTAATAACACTATCATATACATTGAACACATCAGCCAACCAGCACTTTTGTCATTCATTTTCCAATGAATAGAATCTAATAAAAGTATACAAGCTTTAGCACATTTAATCTCTGAAACACATCTTTTCTAACAAACAAAAAAAAATAACATTTTAGACTGGTGTAATTATATAGGAATAAATCATGCAAGAAGGACTAAAAAGGTTGCTACTCTGTGGAAAATCATGTGCACCTCTTTATGTTCCTGGGTCAGGTCAGGTTTTATTTATATAACCTAAAATCAGGCTTTACAGACTTGGCAGTATATATAACACCCTATGTCCTGCCACCCTTGGTTTCAAAGAAGATAAAAGTCGCCCCAAATACCTTTAACTGGACAAAAAAATGTCCTTTTAGTCAAAAATTTAATCAATCAAATTTTATTTATATAGCACCAGATCTTGATCAGGAAGCCAGGTAGAAAACACCTTTTAATTACTTATGTATCATTCTTGGAAAGTTCTGATATGTGATTGTATTGTTTTCCACAGGAAATTATCACTATCCACAAACTGCATAGAGAAAATAACTAACCTGAATGGCCTGAGTGAGTACTAATCCCAGAAAAAGACTTGATGTGTTGTAAGGGCAGGGATGGTAAAGTGATGTTGTGTTGTGTTTTTTCAGAAAACCTAAAGATATTGTCATTAAGCAGAAACCGTATTAAGGCGCTCAGTGGGCTGGTAAGTTACATTAAATGGTTTCATATTATTCTTTCTTTATTAGATGTTTTCAGAGTGTTGGGTTTCCAGTGTTGTGCATCAGCTGTGTGTGTGTTTGTGTGTGTGTACAGGAGGCAGTAGGGGACACGTTAGAGGAGTTGTGGATCTCATATAACTTGATCGAGAAACTGAAAGGAATCCAGTCCATGAAGAATCTGAAGGTCCTGTACATGTCCAACAACATGGTCAAAGACTGGGGTGAGTCAGGTTTATAAGAGTCAAAAAAACTTAAAAAGAAGCAGTTACCTAATTACTTACATGTCTTAATTTATGGAATATTCATGAAGCTCAGTGACACCTTTAAAGCCCTTGCTTTCATTGAAGAATATAAATATGTCAGCACTGATTTTTTTCAGTGTTCTTGTCTGGGGATAAGTATTCTCTGAAATTTAATGTACTCATGACTCGTTAAAGTGAATATTGTCCATGTGGCTTACTTTATCATGGCATATTATGTGTTCTGCTTTATGTAGCGGAGTTTGTCAAGCTAGCTGATCTGCCGTGCTTGGTGGACCTGGTGTTTGTTGGAAACCCTCTTCAGGAGAAGTATCAGTTAGAGGAGTGGAAGGAAGAAGCCCCGAAAAGACTACCTAACCTAAAGAAACTAGATGGTAAGACTGTTTTTGTAGCAATATGTAGAAGACTATGCAAAATAACTTACATTTTTATACCACGTATTTTACATTATAAGGAAGTGGCTTTTTGCTCTTTGGTTTTATTGTCCTGTAGTTACAAGGTACAAAAAAATAGTATTAAGTTCTTGGTTTGCTGATATAATTGTATATGTGTGTTTGTCTTGTGTCCAGGTGCCCCTGTCATCAAACAGGAAGAGGGAGATGAGGGAGAGGGAGAGAGTTGAAAAGCATAACTGCCTAAAGGACAACAACCACATAAGCTGAAGAGTCCTCTCTTTTTTAGGTTTTTTACCATTTTCAGATGCTTTTCTTTATAATAAATGTTTTTACAGCAACATGATTATTTGTTGTAGATCAACAAGCACAAAACCAACACAAAAAATGTAAGTTTTGTGTATGTATGACAAAAAGCTGTCATTGAATACTGACAGTACTTAAGCCTTGTGGGTTTGTGGGTACCAGAGAACTTTTGATGAAACCTTCAAAAGCACATCTCTTAATGTTATTCATAGCATAGGGAGATTTTTACTAACTGTTAAACTATGAAGGGTATTGAAGCTAATAGTTTTTGTCTTGTTTGAATAAGACTAAGCTTTACTAGAACCAAAGCACAGTTTAGCTCAGACACTAGTGAGCAGAGGCTTTTGTGAGGACCAGATGATGATCGGGTAATTCCATTAGCTCCATGCTGCTGGACCTGTAACAGCCTAATAGGAGTTGGCCGTAAATACCCAGGGCTTTCACCCCCTCTAACATCACCATGGCAAGACAGTCGGCATGTTAACGATTAGCCAGATTATTCTAGACTTGTGCCACATTGGACTAAGCACTGAGACAATGCAAGACAATGCAAAAAGTGACCAATGGATGAAAGTTACTCCCAGTCAGCTTAGAGAGCAGTGAAGGATACAGTAGCCAGTTGAACTGCACAATTCAGCAAACAGCTACTGGGGACTTTGGCAAACTCCTGTTCTTACATTAGTATCATTATCAGAGTGAACCAGGGTCCATTACCCAACTCTCAGGTAGTGGATTTACATCATCACTGGATTGTTGTAGCATTAAAAGTTGATTTTTTAGATTCTTCTGTACTGCACTGACAACAAAAAGGGACCACATTCTGTAATTTTATGGTTCACTGTAGGACTGTGAGGCTACATGACCAAGATATATTCTTAGCAATGTCTGGCACTGTGTTGTTTGAGATCTTCCAACCTATATCATACTGATGCATTAATTTAAGATTGTTTCTGAACAAATATGCACTGTTATGAGGTCTAATGTTTTTCATGTTGGGATTAAAACTGATGTGCTGTATTGTTCTGTCAGCTTTAGGTTCATTTAGATACATTTTTATGATGTTCCTATTCATTAGGATGTGACAGCTAATGCATGTAGCATGTCTTAATTACCACTGTCAAATGATTTACATGTCTTAACTTATTGTATATACAATTTTGAAATATTTATGATTTTGAAATTAATTTGATATATGAAATAAACACTGAAGAAACTGTCTTTTTTTATTTTGTGCATATGATTTATGATTATGTAAAAAAACCCCAAAAAAATGGCAGCAGTAATTTAAAGGACCAATACACACACAGTC
>JAPQRQ010000016.1:4337285-4349357 GCA_037367365.1 Apogon talboti
CCCCCCACCCCCCACACACACACACACACACACACACACACACACACACACACACACACACACACACACACACACACTCCCTCAAACCTCACCTTCCTCGCCTTCCCCCTCCTACATCCCATCGTTAGTACAATCTGGGATCATGCACAGTACCTCGGGGATCTGCTTCTACTGAAGTCCTTGCAGCCTGTTAAGCACTGTTATCTCAAGAGGACTTTCAATGACTTGTGCACAGTTTGCCAGTTCAAGTCAAGGTGTTATATTAGCTTGAGAAAGAACAGGAAAAGAGTTTTTTCCACGTCGCAGTCTGGTTTTGGATATTATGCAGAGCGACGCCTCTACAGTAAAGTGACATGTTTAGCTTTAAAAAATCACTTCAAGTGTGTCTATTTGTTGTAATGTTTTCAGAAATATGCCAGAAAATGGATTATCCCCGCATCACCCTTTAGCGAGAGCAGCAGATAACAAGTGCAACATAACGTCTCAATTATTATTCAGTGTAAACAGCCGTCTCTGCCTGGAGTTTGCCTAACCTATCCCAAATGAGCGTGATGATGAGATCTGTGTACAAAGTGTTGTGCAAACCCTCCGGTCTCGCGCCACGTCCAGGCTGGTTTCCCGTCAAATTACAAAGCTGGTGCCGCAGAAGCAGACACAATATTAGTTAATTCAGAAGAAAACAATAAAACAAGGGGAATTGGTGGAGGCGTCAACTCTCAGCAAGGGCAGCGGTTGAAATGGTTCAGCTTTGTTTCTCTACAAATATCTTAGAATGAACTGGAAACATTCTTTCACCTTAGGAGAAGGGTTATATTAGTGCAAAACGACAAAAGTATCTCAAAAAGTACTGTCATTTTTGTTTAACCACTACAACTAATGCTTATCTTATTTATCTCCTTTAACCATTAAGGGATGTAACAGTTGTTCAGTGACTCCTCTGCTCCACTACAGCAGCAACATTGTGCAATATTCGCTAATGTTAGCTTAGTACAGCCATTTTTGTTCAACCGCTACATCTATTGCTTATCTTGGTAAATGTTTTAGTTTACTGGCAGCAACAAATATAAAGAAAGGTCTAATACGTACAGTAATTAGTCAAGCACTATCTCCAGCTCATCAGCCAATCAGCAGCCTTCATAAGCCAGAGAAGCTTCAAGGATGGTTTGACCTTTGCCCTCCTGATGTCACCTATGTGCATTTTGATGGTCATAACATAACACTGGCTGTTAAAAAATACCATACAGGCACTAAACACTCATTCATTCAATTCTCTTACTGCTTCCTTTAACCATTAACAGTTCCTCAGTGACTCCTCTGCTCCTCTACAGCAGCAACATTGTGCAATAGTAGCTAATGTTAGCTTAGTACTGCTATATGTTCAACTGCTACAACTGTTGCTTATGTTGGTACATGTTTTAGTTTACTAGCAGCAACAAATAGATTTAAAGGTCTAATATGTGCAGTAGTAACTCGAGCACCATCTCCAGTTCATCAGCCAATCAGCAGCCTTCATAAAGCAGAGGAGCTGCATGGATGGTTTGACCTTTGACCTGCTGATGTCACAAAGAGCATTTTGATGACCATAAAATAACACTGGCTGTTAAAAATTCCATTCAGACACTAAACACTCTCTTCATTTCCCTTAACTAGCACTGTACTGCTTCCTTTAACCATTACGGGATGTAACAGTTCTTCAGTGACTCTTCTGCTCCTCTACAGCAGCAACATTGTGCAATAGTAGCTAATGTTAGGTTAGTACTGTTATATTTGTTTAACCGCTACTAGCAGCAACAAATAGATTTAAAGGTGTAATATATACAGTAATAAGTCGAGCACCACCTCCAGTTCATCAGCCAATCAGCAGCCTTCATAAGCCCGAGAAGCTGCATGGGGTTAGGTTTAGACAGTGGATGGAGACACTTGGATTATATTCAGTTAATGATATATTTTGCTGAAAAAGTCTGTTTTTCTTCAGTTTCCTCTGTATCTGATATAGTAACCATTGACTTGACTCTGAGCTTTTTTGGAACATCTACATGATCAGTGAATTAAATATAGGAAAATACATGCTTTTCACTGAAAAACCACAAAATAAAGAGGATAATATTACAATAAATGGAGATAAATCACTTAAGAAAGGTTAAATATAGAGAAAAATTACCAAAAAAGTAACACTGGGTCTTTATGGGTTAAGGTTGGTCACATTTCTGTAAGATTGTTGTTAATACAGTATATTGCGTTCTCTGTTCTGTAAACAAACTGTAGGTTCTTCTCAACGAGCCACGTATTGTCCATCATGCCATTTAAGCCGTGCACAATTTTGTCTGAACTGATCACTGTGAAATTAACTGCAATAACTGCTGCTAATACTACACACTGAGGCTTTCTGTCCATACGCTTCATTATTTCCTCCTCCCACTGCCTTGAATGGGCGCTGCTCGTGTTACTGGAAGGGATTTCATGGCAAAGGAATAAGCCTGAGACTCCCAAATTAGGCCAAACAAAGCTAATCACTGGAGGAAGGAGGGACGCTGTTGAGAGAAGTGACACTTTTCCCCTTCTGAAATGAGACTCATCACGGCCGTTTCAATAGGAGGATGCTGATCAGAGCTCTGCAATTAGAAACCGTCTTGCCTTACAGTGGATTTGGTCACTTCCGTCATGTAATTCAGGAATATTAAGAATACTGATTGAAGTTTTAATGCATCTGCGCCAGGATTTTCTATTTACTTGACTCACAATACTCACAGGCCCATTCAATCGTGGTTAATAGCCGTATTTGTAAAATACCCATGAATCCATCTAGTTTAAGCTGTTTTGTCAATAGAAGAAAAAAAATATCTTATCAGTACAGTTGCAACTGTCCCCAAAGCGTCAGACCCGAATAGGACAGTGCATTTGTTATTACTAATATCAATATTCCCCGCAATCTTTGTGGAGCTGTGAGTGTGAATCGAGGGCTGGCTGATTGGTTCTCATTCTTAACAAGGGCTGTGGAGAGGCAATTTAATTTCTTCTCCTCCCTGCCTCCTGGGAGACTCTTTTCTTTTTTTTGTAATTTTTTTTCTGCTTTCCTCTCCAAAAAATGTCAACATGACTTTGTCAGCACTAAGCACATTCTCTACTGTGACAGATATCACCTGACCCCAATTTATGAAAGGCACAGAAGAAGACACATTCCAGTGGCAGAATATGAATATATTATCATCCTGAAATGTCCTGTGTTCAGCATTTGAGAATTATATCGAAGGATGTGGTGAAAGTCGCAGCAGCCCTTCGCTTAATTAAGACAATGGGGGTGGGGTGGGGGGGTCTATCTGCAAGAAAAAGCACTAAAGGAAGTACCCTGCATTTCAGTACATTAAGAATATAGTTATAAAGGTGTAACAGGTTGGCAATACAGCAGTGATGGTCAAGTATTTATTAAAGTAATTACATCCAAGTATTTACAGTAGGTGCATCTGGGTTAAATTAAACTGAAATTGATGTGTATTTATTTAATAAGTAGACAAAAAAAGGTTATTAAAATGAATTTACATTTAGGAATAACGATATAAAATGGGTAAATAGCAAAACGTGAGTTTAAAATGTTAAGGATGACATAAATGTGATAATCTGATAATGAGGTGAATTAATTATATTATATTATATTAAATTAAATTGGTAAATTCAGTCTGTATTTTATTCGTAATACGCACACACTACCTAGCATTAGCAATTAGCATTAGCACACATTAGGAGCATCCTTATTTGTTTTCAGTAGGAACTGATGAAGTCTCTTGAATGAGAGATGAAACGTTTTCAAGAACAAATTCAGTCCAGTTGAACATTGAAACCAACTAAAGATAAACTATGACCTGGATAGATTAAAACTTACACAGACACATGAGGACCAGTGAATTGCCATAACAAGATAATGAGGTAATAGGTATTATACAGTATATAGGTATTGTTGGATTGTATCATGAAATGACATGGAAGTTTCAACTGGTATTTACTGTACTGTAAAGGCTGTAACTCTACCACTAGATGACACTAAAGATGACATACTGAGCCTTTAAATATGTGCTCCAGTATTAGTATTAGTCCTGTGTTACATGCACTAATGCCACTTTTCCACAACTCCCTTTACCTGTACTTGACTTGGCTCAGTTTCATAGGTATCTGTGGTCCCTCAGTGCAGCTTGATGTAGCAAAAAAAAAAAAAAAAAAGGAATATATTGCAGTATCTTCTTCAGTATGTCTGCAGAAAGAAAGAGGCAACTTATGGGATGAAACTTAAGTTATGGTGTTAAGTCTGAGTTTTTTCAATAAAACATGAGACCTAGAGGTGAGAGTATAAGACTGTGGACTGAAACCTGTCTGGACTTGAAAATTTACTCCAGTGTTTTCAGAGATTTTCCATCAACTTGGCTTCATATCCTGCATTTGGGTGAACTGACGTGATCTACATGACTTTACCTCATGTTTAGTGTCGTTTTATTGGATGACTGGACCTTGATGAAGATGATGCTGGAGGAAACATCTTATCTCATATTAAGTCTCATATTAACAAGATTTACCTACGTTATTACCTTAATATTACATACAATTAACTGGAATTACACTGTATTACTGAAATATAACCACCACCACCCTACTATTATCTACTGTAATGTAAAAAGAGTTTAACCCATAAAGACCCAGTGCTACTTTTGTGGCAGTTACCAAATGAATTTTTCTCTGTTGCTACTTTTCTTAACTGATTTCTCAGCATTTTTTAAAATATATTATCCTCTACATTTTGCATTTTTTTGGTGTAAATCATGTATTTTCCTATATTTAACTCACAGATCATGTAGATGTTCATGAAAACTCAGAGTAAATTCAAAGTTAATTATATCAAAACAGAGGAAAAATGAAGAAAAAGATAAAGATATTGCTAACTGAATGTAAAAACAAGTGCCTCCATCCACTGTCATTGATCCAACTCCATGGGTTTTACTGGTGAATCAATGTTGTAGAAGATGACAGTGTTTCCACGGTAACTACGCAGCCTCTGAAAGTCCAAATGGATCATATCTGATGACCATGAAAAGACGACAAACTACATTTTACACCAATTATTTACATGTATTGATAGGATTAATGGATCAACAGGTATTGAGATCAGTAGATGGTTTGTGTCACCGGTGGCTGTTTGGGTCTCTGTGGGTTAGAGCATAATGAACCTTAAAGATATGTTATTTTTCTCAGCCTAGTCACAGAAAGTGGTGGTGATGATGATGATAGGTGAAAGTGTCGATAATAAATGTCAATCAGGTTCTAAAAATAAACAGGTCCATAAAGAGTTCTCCAGAAGGCTGAGGTGCAGGAGCCCATCTCCAGACACTGCTGACATATCTGTAAGGACTTCCTGTCTGTCCTCTTCAACCCTAACAGCCAGACTTGAGTTGAGATGCAGCCTATCTTTTTGATAGTGCAGTGTCATTATGGCTCAGATATTAGCTACGTAAGGATGGATCTCAGCCTTTCTCAGCTAAGCAAGGCAAACAGCGCTTACAGAGCAGCCTCCTTTCTCCCACTAATGGTGTTTTCTGCCAGTCAGAGAGAAGTGTCTGGGTAATGTTTATTGAATTCTATTCTCAACAACAGTCATAAAGGCAGACGACATTGGTTGTGGATGGAAACCTCGCCTTGGCCAATCTATACGATACATAAACGCACACAAAGAACCTGAAACATATGCAGAGGCTCGGCTGGATGTATATACGTGTGCACACGTCTGCACACAAACACACACACATGCACGCAAATTGCTTTCAAAAGACATCTGCCATCATGTGACCACGAGGCATTCAGATGCTACCCTCCAATGAATATAAAGTATAAACACTCCTCCAAATTCTCCACCCCTGGCCTCTATTTCATGCCATTATCTTGGCATAATAAACACATTAGCTTCTCCCTACCCAATTCCTGCTCCTAAGATGAATCTTTCCCCACTATATAAAATAATTTGCCAACATTATATGTGCTGATGAATAATTCATGAGGGTTCATGGAGAGTTTCAGCCTCGTCTGAGTCCTGGAGGAGGCACAGCTGACAGACACCAGGTTCTACACTTGGTCTGGCTCACACAGAAGAAAGTGGAGGATTTAGTGAAATCATTGAAAATGATATACGCGTCCCCGTATTCACTGTGAAGGCTACTCATTCACAACGGCAGGAGGGCAGTTCAAATGAAGATGCAGGATCGTTTGATCTTTATTGAATTGTCATAATTTTTTCAAGTGAAATGATGTCTGAGGCCTCTGTGTCTGGGCTTGTGTTCTATAATTATAGACCTACTGCAGCTTTCCCACTGTTTAACTTCAGGAAAAACTATTTTCTATTATTACTGTTGTTTTTTGGATAGAGAGAGATTTCATGCATATAAGCATCCAGCGCACAATTTGTATAAATAATGGACAAACTCTGTGTGATGTCATCAGTTGGGTTGTGTTTGGCCGGTTTGAAGCCTCGATGCTTGATGCAGCCATCACCCTGTTGACTTTATGGAAGCCAGCGCCCATATTTGGACAGAGAGGGTGAATTTGGAGAAGAATAATGGATGAACTTACTTAAAAGAGTGACCACAACGACGATCACATGATCACTTCTGGCCCCAAACCCAGGTCAAACATGGAACTCCTGACCTCAAAATGGCAACTCAGAAACCAGTGGGTTTCTATGGCTACAACTGACACTGTGTTGTTTGGCTGCATTGACTAGAACCATAATAGTCATCATCATATATTGGGCGGCGCCGTGGCATAGTGGTTATCACTTCCACTTCACTCCTTGACAATTCCATATTTTTACTGGGTTAGGGTTAGTTTCTGTGTTGAGTTCTCCTGTTCTATCCACACCACCCAGATTTTAAGTCGTTGTATTTCCCTCGTCATTAAGAACAAGTCCATAGGTTAATCCTTCTGTCAGTGACCTTGACCACAGTACTGATGAAGATCTGGGGTTGGTCCTCAAGTGTTTTCAATGACAGTTTATAGCTACTAAAGTGCTAATTGCAAATTGCTAATGCTAATGGTAGTTGCTGTGTGTATTAGGTTGGATAAATTGAAGAGAAAAGACTTTCTTGAAGGGGATACTAAAGTGAGTTCATCTTTAACCCTTTAACCACTGTAGTCTCTACAGTGCCGCTTTTTACACCTCACAGCATTCTAGTGACTGTAACTCCTGAACTGTTTGTGCTATCCCCAAAATTCAAACAGCACTGGAAAGCTGAGATCCTGCTTTCTGACACTATATAACACTTTATGGCAGCAATGTGGGACTCCATTACAAGTAGAAAGGAACTGTTCCAGAGACTTCCACACAGGCTAAGAAAACGCCTGGAAATAAAAAAATATGAAGCCATAATGTGTATACTGAATGTTCTAGACCAAAAAGCAAAAATTTCAAGTCTGTTTTTTTTAAACTAAAACACACTGTTTTAAGCATTTATTATTTATAATAATGATAATTAATGACCACATATTGAAAGTTAAGTTCTTTCTGAAAACAAAGGTGCAAAAGAATTGGCAAAAAAGACATTTTGCAAAGAAAACATGGGGACACCTAGGTGGCCTGTTATAATGGCACTCTTAACAGGGCTTCAAGCATTTACAGCAGTTGGACAATAGTCATATCAAAGCCATCAAATGTATAAACACATTAATTATGGCTATCTGTGCTAATTAGCAGGCTAGCTGACAGACTATGAGTTTCAATATGAATTAATGCTAACATTAGCTACTGCAGCTAAGTTACACCAGTTAGAATCCTCTTACATCCCTGTAAGTGTAACTCCTTACTTCCATACAGTTGTCACCGAGGGAAAATTAATTATAGAGACCAAAACCAGTTGTAACCACCATTTTAACATGGGGGTCTATGGGGATTGACTTGTTTTGGAGCCAGCCCCCAGTGGACATTCAACTTACTGCAGTTTTCTGACACTTCCACATCGGCTTCAGATGTTGATGGTTGGCCTCGGTAAACTCCACCAACATAAAGGCTTTAAACTCCAGGGACTTGATGAATAAACAACATGAATAAGAAAAATATGCCTGAGAATATATGTACCAGCTGTGATGCAAATATGCAACATTTAGAATAGAATACAATAGAATAGAATAGACCTTTATTGTCATTGTACATGACAATGAAATATGAAAAACTGTATTTTACACCAATTATTTACATGTATTGATAGGATTAGTGGATCAACAGGTATTAAACAGTTTAGATCAGTAGATGGTTTGTGTCACCGATGACTGTTTGGGTCTTTATGGGTTAAACTACAAGAGAAACATTTGTAGCTGTCATTATTTATAGATTATTATGATAGTATTTTACTTTTGATCTTATTGGTCTGTATCTGGAACCTGAACTAAAATGATTTTAACACTCTTTATTGTTAATGTCTTCAGTGTAATTTTTGCATTTCTCATATTCATCCCACTGGACCGGATTGGACCCTTCAGCGGGCCGGTTTTGGGCCGTGGGCCGTATGTTTGACACCTGCGCTTTAAACAAATCCCACTCATCTTCGGCCCCGCCAAGCGCTGTGCCTTTGCAAAACAAGTGTTGGGGATAAGTTGTTTAGGTGGAACATCTGCACATGGCGAAGCAGACCAGACTCAACCCCCGCTATAGAAAAGATGTATGTCTTTGTCAAAACTTGGCGTTTTCAGCGTGTGCGTAGCGAGGGGGACCTTCGAAACGGTAACACAGAAAAACATCGCCCAATGGCAGGATTATTGCAGCAGTGCATCCTGGGAGCCAGGCTGATTTCATAAACAAGATGCATTGGTTGTGGCTTTCCAACGGTGCAGGGCACGATTTAGCAGGTATGTTTATTATGTAACACAGTGACAGTGGAGGCTGAGGCTGGTATGTAGGATATAGTGTATCTGACCTAAAAACATCCCTCCACTGTGCATCATGGGATTCTTCAGCGCTGCCTCATTATTTTCATATCTTTGAACACCTCTCTATGTTACTGCTTAAATTAAGTTGGTGATTTCCATCCTCTCTTAGATTCATGGCCCTTTTTTTAGCTACTTCCTCGGTGTTCTGTTGTACGTTGTGTTACTAAAACTCACATTTGACATTTATTTGTGAGGCTAAACACAAACATTTCTCATATTTAAGCGATCGAACGAGCTAGAAACAGAAAATGCATCTGCACCGGAGGGAAAAAAAATGCACAATTGATTTTCTTGAAAGCAAAAATGCAGTGAATATCTATTGTTTCAGGTTTGTTTTTGTAATGATGTGATGTCTGCAGCAGAGTTCTTAGTTTTATCATCTAACAGAATACACATTCATGTAGTCATTAATTAAGACAGTGTTAGAGCAGTTCATGCCATACTGTGTTATGCTGAAGAGCGTTTATTTGTTAAGACTTCATGTCAAAACAACGGTAATGCAGACTCAGGTAGAATTTTACATAAACCCCAATTTATTAAACATTCATCCAGTCTGAGCATGTTCCCTTACAGCCGTGGTACGCTGCACACATTTATTGACTCCTGATTGAATAAATATGTCAGCTTTAATCAGGTGTTTACTAAAAACACTAACACTGTGTTTTGTGAACGTGAAACATGCTCTGTAGTAATAATAAATAAATAAATAAATAAATAAATAAATAAAAAGCCGTGGAGAGGGTAAGAGCTTCCAAAGCGTCTGACAAAACCTGGAATTTATACATTAATTGTACATGCGTTACATCTACGTGTCATGAGGTTATGCAAATATGAAGGCCCCTCGCTGTGCGCTTCTATCTTGCTGTTCAGCCGTTGATGAAATATTTACAGACAGTTGTACAGCGTGACTTTACCTCCAATCTCAGCTTAACTCCACCCACTACATCATTTGGAGCAGTGATACCAACAGACTGAGAGGATGCTGATGATGGGTGTGAATGAGAAGGTGTAAATACACACTAATAATCCATTCATTCTGAAGCTGACAGATGTCATGTCTTACATTTGGATGTTCCAAATAAAGCTTCATCTGAATGGAACATTTTCTGATTCAGACCCGTGGGATGAGCTGATGTTAATCTGGTTTTTAAGAGGAGTCTTTGGAAACACACCTACTGTTAAACATTATGACAGAGCATATCAGCAGGTGTATGGATATGAGGTTCACATAGTGGAATGTCCACTAGTGGAAAGTAAAAGCATAAAAAAATTATACAATATGAAGAAAAAAAAAAGCTAAAATACACTAAAATGTACTAATATACACTAAAATACACAAAAATAGCTAAAACACACAAAAAATACTAAAATGCACATAAAAATGCTGAAAAAAACTAAATATTCTAAAAAACACTAAAATGTACTTAAAATACACTAAATGCACAAAAATATACTAACAAAAAAATACTAAAATACATATAAAAAACCTAAAATACAGAGGAAAATATTAATACACTTAAAAATGCTAAAAAACACTTAAATACACTAAAATATGTTTAAAATATGCTAACAAAAAACTACAATACATATAAAAATGCTTAAAAAAACTTGAATATGCAAAAATACACAAAAATGTGCTAAGTACACAAGAAAATACTAATACACATAAAAATGTTAAAAAAGCACTTAAATATGCTAAAATACAAAAAAAGCTTAAACTACACTAAAACACAAAAATATAACAGAAAACCTAAAATACACATAAAAATGCTAAAAAAAACCCCACTTACATATGCTATACACTATGCAATACACTAAAATATACAAATATTCACTTAAATGCACTAAAATACACACAAAAAATCCCACACTAAATACATGACCAGTGTATCTGCACGTTTGATAAAGCCAAACATGACTATTGAAGACATCTTTCACGCTGCCTCTGGTCAAATTCCCAACATTCCATTCACATAAATATCAGTCCAACAGGCCTCAGAGTTATTGTGTTGAACCAGTTTTAGTCTATCATTACATTTCCATTTGTTCATGACTAATGTTTCTGCTGATGCTGATGCTGCTAAAGCTCATACCTGAACCCCTCCACCCATGAACGACTGTTTTAGGCTCCACTCATTCCCAGTTGTGTTAAAATGAAATAAAATGATCAACACTAATTACATATTTGACTAATTCATTAAAAAGATTCATAAAGCAAATCTAGGAACATCATTCATTGTGTCTGTGGGATTTGTAGACCTTTGAGTGTCAGATTTAAGGATTAATTAGCAATTTTAAGGATGTTAAGGCTTTAATTAAGGCTTTAATTTAGGACAATGACATTTAAGACTTTTTTTAAGGACACTCTCCATTAGACATATAAACAGCTTTACTGAGGAGTTTTGTTTTTTTTTCAGAATAAATGAAAAACCAAATATTTCATGCATGTTAAAATATTCAGTGTGAAACATGAGTAGTTCAGGGACATCGGGAGAACACAAACACATGAGGATTTGAAAGTGTTAGATTGAGTTTTTGCACTGATTTAGCATCTAAAAATAGTTCACCTAAAAAAAGAGAATATCAATTTAACTGTAAAGCTGCATAGAATATCTCCTTTTGGTCCTACAGTCGTCGTCGACCCTGAAGTACTGCACAAACCAACCAGACTTGCTCAAAACGACATGATTCTTGGCAGGGAGCCGTGTTATTGCATGACTTCAGTGTTGCAACAAGTCGGTTTGGATCCAAACTGACAAATAAATCAACATGACGTTGAACTGTGGTTGTCAGAATAAACCACAGGGTCCAAAAAGAAGTGATGTATTAGAAAAAGAGCAAGATCTGACAGACTCTGACCTCAGATTACCTCAGATCAGACGCCCTTGGAACTGGGTTTTCAGACTAATTTCATCATGTAGACTGAACTGACATGTTTGACACTGTATCAGGGTTAAGTCAGGATGGCTCAACATTATTTTAAGACAGGAAGTGAAACATTTTTACTAAAAAAATGCATATTTTTATATATTTGAGCGTGGTCACTGGTACTGGTACTGGTACTGGTACTGGTACTGGTACTGGTACTGCATTTACAGCTCAGAAACATGTTTAATGTTT
>JAPQRQ010000016.1:4382343-4409065 GCA_037367365.1 Apogon talboti
GGGATGAGGAGGAGGAGGAGGAGGAGGAGGAGGGCTGGGGAGGGGTCGAGATGGGAGAAGATGGAGGGAGGGAGGGAGCAGAGGGGGTGACTAGAGTGTCCGGAGATCCTGTCAGAGGGCTGGTTTGGCTGTAAATGGGAAAAGGAAAAGGGTGACGGTGAGGGATGAACAAGGTGTAATGGTACAGACCTCGAAAAGTATCCTACAGGTGTTAAGTCAAAAATCAAATTAGGCAGGAACAGGAGAAGTAAGGTTTCGGATGCACACAGATTTTCATCAGGCCTTTTCAGACCACCATCCTAAAGCTGCATAGCGATACAGTACATAAACACAAACCCAACACTCCTGTGACTATGGTAACTCATTACATTTAATTATGACTTGACTGAGCTGCACAATTAATTAAGTCACAATCGCAGCCTGTGCAATTATATAATTGCAAAGGGCTGTAATTTCATTCAATTCAACTTTACTGATAAAGCTCATTTCATGCACAAGGCAGTCTCAGTGTGCTTCACAACAGGTATATAATATAGCTACAGTAAAAAACAATCATAAAAAAAATTAAAAATCAGAAATTAATCAGAGAGTGCATGTGAAGGTAAACAATCATATGTGCACACACTTAAACTCACACATGCACACATACCCACACAACCGCACATGCACACACACAACTCAACAGAATGCTGTCGAAAAAAGATAGGTTTTTAATCGGTTTTTCAAAATGGCTACTGATATGACATGTTTAACTGTATCAGGCAAGTGGTTCCATTTTTGTGGGGCATGTACACTAAAAGCTGCCTCCCCTTTCTTGGATCTGGTGTGAGGGATGAGTAAGTTGCCACTGCCTATTGACCGAAGTGTTCTTGCTGGGGTGTAAATGATGAGCATATCTGTGATGTACTGAGGGACAAGGCCATGTAGTGCTTTCTAAACCAGGAGCAGGGTTTTGAAATCGATTCTTCTTTTAACGGGTGACCAGTGCAGAGATTTAAGAACAGGTGTGATGTGTTGATATGTCTTGGCACCAGCGAGAATACATTAAAGGTCCAACTTGTGTCTGGTCATATTCTGGATTAGGTGACACGCAAACATGCAAAGTGAAAGTCATTGTACAATCTTTCTGATCACTTTTCTGACTAGACAATAACTCTGAAAAGTAAAAAACAACAAACAGCTTTAAAGCAGGCAGTGTAAACCTCACAGCAGTACTCAACACTGGTAACTGTCTTTCATTCATTTGCATTTCCTCAAAACAAGCTGAATTACAGTAAAATGGGAGCGGTTGCACTTTTCTTGTAGTGTGAATAATTGACAGCTGTGCTCTGATGGGCTGGACCAAAGGAAAAAGAAGAAATAACAAGACACAGCAACACCACATTTTTACTTTACAGACACATACTGAATCCAACTACCTCATAATATATCTTAAATCACAAGAACCATTATATCATTAACTTCATAGCATAAGGGCCTAAGTCATATTTTTTTTTCAGATCATAGCCAATGATGCAAACTGAAGCAGCAGTTTTAGGGGAGTAAAGTTACGTAGGTATCACAATATGGCCAAAAATATGACTTATATAAACGTAAATTAGGCTATGAGTCTAACGACTGTACAAAAATACGTTGAGTCATGAAAATCGCAATTAAACCAGTGTTATTTCTGTTTGTGCATGTATGCTTTTATTTTATGGTCTGTAAACATTTTAGTGCCTTTGTAAGCTCTAAAATGTTGCTTAACCAAAACTGCTGAGAGCTTGTACAATGTGTTGACCTTCAGTTTAGATTCCTGCTGTGAAGGTCAGGGATTGAAATAACAGCAGTAGGATCTGTTTATGTCTTGTCTCTGTTTGAGTTTGACTCATGTGGTGAGCATATATAAGAAGGCATTCTCTACCAGGTCAGAATGAATGTTTACCGGCAGTGGAATGTAAGGAAGTCCTGACGACAGGGATGTTTTAGTGAAACAGTGGGCTTTTCAGAGATACATGGCTCTGATAGAATGGGGTGATCTTAGAGAGCTTGATGCATTGCTTTACATCAAACTATCAGTTGTATAAAGTAGGTGAAATGAGCTCAGCCATGAACATGTACAACAGTAAATACAACATATACATGAACACAGCAGTAATTTTAACCTATAAACACCCAATGATATTTCTGTGGCAGTTCCCAAATGAATTTTTCTCTCCATTTAACCTTTACTAAGTGATTTATCACCATTTATAATGATATTATCTTCTGTATTTTGCATTTTTTTGTGAAAATTAGGTATTTTCCTATATTTAATTTACTGGTGATGTAGATGTTCATAATAGCTCAAATTAAAGTTGAGGGCTATTCTATTAAAAAACAGAAACTGAAGGAAAAGTGACTTTTTCAGCAAAGATATCAATAACTGAACATAAAATACGTGTCTACAACCACTGTCTTTTATCAAACTCCATGGGTTTTACTGGTGAATCAATTCCATGGTAACTATGGAGCCTTTGAACGTCCAAATGGGTCACATCTGATGATCATGATAAGATGACAAACTGCATTTAACACCAATTATTTACATGTATTGATAGGATTAGTGGATCAACAGGTATTAAACATTTTACATCAGTAGATGGCTTTAGTCGCTGGCGGATATTTGGGTCTTTATGGGTTCACAGTCAAACACTACAACAGACCGATGTGTTGCAAGACTTGTTCTTTTCATACTTAAAGTACTTTTCATTTACATACTTTTACTTTAGTGCAGTGCTGCCATAATACTTATACTTCATTAAGGGACCTGAATACTTCTTCCACCACTGATAACCGCTGCCAGGAAAAGCTGTTATAGCCTTTTTCATTATAGAAATCAACATGCTCAAGAGCCAAAGCCATATGGATTAAACATGTCTAATGTGAACGGCACTACAACTAGCAAGAGACCGAGAACACCATTCTTGTGGTCTGGTGGTTTTACTTAAATAGCGCTGACGTACTGTATACACCAGCATGATCTCTATTTGTTCAATGTCTCCCTTGCACTGCTTTTGATTCTGCAGCGTGTTCACATGGCTTCAGGTTCATTCTGTTTGTTCAACTGCAGCAGCTAAAAATGTAAAAATGAGAAAACAATTAGTTCATATCAGCCCAATATTGGCTTCAAATAGTGGTTTTGTGAGAAACTCATTGTTTCCTTTTTTTCTCCCCTACATAGCGGAGCGTGCTAACACTAGTCATAGTGTCTTGTTAGCAAACTTCGTCTTGCATTGCAAACAACATGATGTAATGTGCTACGTGTGGCCTTTGAGCTCCCGCTTCCTCTGCCTTTATACTCATAGCGGAGATGTGTGTCCAAGCTGGAAACCACTTCAATCAATCCCATGATTCACCTGGGCCCTAAGAACTAGTACGCAGTAAATATTAGTTTTGGAACAGAACTAAACATACATTATACTGGATGTTTTAAAGATTCGATGCCCTCCATTCAGTCAGTTTCATGCTTTTAAATAAATGCTATCACAGGTATTAACAGATGAGTAAATGACAACAAATATATCTATATACTGTTTATGTCCAAGTTTTATCTGTCTCTGAGATTTCTGCCCTTAAATGAACCTTAGTTTAACCGTCATGTAGAAAAATGTTCACTACAATCATTCAATGACATCACCATTAGCTTTCACTGGAATTTGACCTTTGCAGCAGCCCCGATGTGAACTCAGGTCTGTTGATAATTGAATGAAGAGGAAACATTCTTTGAAGCAGGATGCTGTGACCATATTCATTTAAATACATAAAAAACCAGATTGATGACAGAAGATTGAGGAACAGATGTCTAAAAATAAAACCAATATGCAAGGCTATCGAGAAAATGACATGTTATTGTAAAATAGAGTTAAACTGACTGCTGTATATTTTTCATTACAAAATAGGCCCATTGTAAAAATAAACGCCTTTTGTATTATTCTTATATTTATTTCAATCTGAGAGTGAGATTACTGTGAAATTTTAAGAAATCACATGACTAAACACAGAACACACCCCACGAGTCCTGCCGTCTGTGGCTCAAAAAGAATAACTGTCAGGTCAGCTAAAAAGCAAAACTGGAAAAAAAAAAATGCCAGTCAGTGAAACAGTCAGCAAAGAGATTGTGAAACGTATCTGAGATGTACCTTAAGAAACATGAAAGGGTCATACTGGGAAAAGTCTCATCTACTGAACCCACAATGAAAATCACAGCATTAAAATCGTATTAAGATTGAAATGCTGTTTTTAAGATGTGAGGCTGTTCCACTGAGCGCATCAAGGCTTGGGGTTGGAGTTGAAAGTGTAAAACCGCAAATTTTCATGTGATGTTCCAACCATTAGCTGCTTACATTTAGAGAAAAACATGCTCGGAATTTCCACGAACCTTCATAACGGTCTCATCTGCTTTTTCAACTTTCAGCCACGCATTCCTTCACATACACTTCACATGTGTGAACAAACAAGCTCCACATATAAGAAAACCATTGTTATGCATTGAGTCAGACTTAGGAATGTGATTTGTTGAAGTGACATGAAATCAGGCCTTCACGTCGGACAAAAACTAGACACTGACCTATATATTAGTGAGTCATCACATCTGTTTTTCCTGCTCTGGCTCTCTTGACTTTCGACCCCCGACTCCCCCTCCCCTCTTCAACGGTTACAACCCCTCCTCCCCTGTTTCAACAAAGTACACTTCCTGCAGTGTATTTTCCGCGGTACTTCATCCACATACAAGTGCAGACTCCTCAAACTCACCCTGTGTCCTGGGAAACGACGCTGACTTCCATCATATCTCCACAGATTGAGTACTGGACTGCTCTCTGTCACTCTCAGTCTCTTGCAGCTCCATCGAAGGCCCCGCCTCTTCTCTGGCTCCCCCTTTTTCTCTTCCTCCTGTTGCACAGAGTAGGACTGAATAAGGAAAAACGAAAAGGCAAAGGGAAACTCTGTTCCTGAGTGTGTCAGCCCTCCCTCTGCTGAGTCTGTCTCCACTTCCTGAGCTGACTGTCAGGCAGGAAGAGGCCGAGCCCTCTGGTCAGACTTCCCCTGCTCTTTCTAGCTCCTTTTTTTTTTTTTTTTTTTTTTTTAATGACGCACTATTTTACAGCTTCTTTCTCTTTTTCTGCACTCACAACTTTCTGTTAATACACCTAACTTTAGTGTTAGTCGTTAAATAACCACTTGAAAGATTTGGGCTAAACACATTTCATTGTTGCTAAAATCCCACAGAAACTCCTTCTCAGGTTCTAAATATTCAGCAGATGCCCCTTATGCCGCCTCCTCCTCTCCTTCTTTATCCCCTCCCCTCTACTTTAAAGATTTCCAGATGCTACCCCAGCTCAAACAGTGGAATGCACAACTTCACATTTCCCTCAAAGCAGCACTTCTTTTACCAACTCCTCCATATTTTCCGTTTCTCTTCTTGCCTCCTTTTACCTCTTGTATTTTTCTGTTTTAATTAAAGTTACTTTTTAAGTTTTTTTTTTACTTTTTACTTAAAAATCTCCTTGCTGATGCTTAACTGTTCTCTCATTTATAATCATTTTCTTCTCCCCTTGGGATTTTCGACAAGCTCAGAGTTATGGCTGCACTGATGCATCGGAGTACGCCTTTCAGAGTCATAGAGGCCATGTAAGGTTTTCCTACCCTGAGGAAACACATTCTTTTAAGTTTGAGAGCATGAAAACAGTCAAAAGTGGACAGAAAAGCATGTTCTTAAAGCCATTCTCCATGAAGTTACATGCATTCATCAACACACCATCACTTTTAAAACTACCACTCTAAGGTAAAGTAACATCAGCTCCTGTTTTACTCAAGTGTGACTTACTGGAAAACCTTTACATGCTCAGGTTCATGTTTATTCTGTGGTCTGAAACCAACACATTCACTCACAATGCAGCCAAGCGACACTGACTGTGCAGCTGCTTCCTGTACAAACACCAGTGGACATGCATGTTTTGACTCTGCACAATCTCCAATAATACTCTTCTGTTCAGCTGAATGTGGCGACCAGGTGTGGAGCTGGTGGTGAGCAACCACTGGAGGGAGCTACTGCACAGAGCATTTCACGCCATGGTTACATGGTGGTAACTATGGTGGTGGTCTGACATGGACATTTCTGTCCACAAGTAGACCAAAAAGGACCATCTAGACCAGGGGTTCTCAAACGGTTCCATGCCAAGGCCCCCCCACGCAGCATTAGCTCCTGGCCGGGGCCTCCCTTTGCAAACCCATCAACAATACTACAAAATATGTCAAGAAACACTGACTTTTAGAATGTGTTTTCTTACTTTTATTCATTATACAATAATTATTACATTTGTTATTAACTAACATGTTTCCACAGTGTATATTCACGCTAAATACATTTTTTTAACTATTCATAGATAACATAGCATAGATAGCATTTTTTCCTCATCTTTCCTCTAATTTTCTGAGGCCCCCTTAGCATCCCCTGGGCCCCCACTTTGAAAACCACTGATCCAGACCATCACCTAATTAATCTAGGTTATGATATTTTTATCAATCTGTCAGTCACAGCTGATCTGTATTGCTCAACTAAAGCCTGGTTTTAGTGATCAGGGCTCCATTAAATAAATCAGACAATTTAGCAGACATAAGAAACACAGCCATTCTGTCATTAATTTATGACAATGTTCACACTGGTTTTGAATGCTGTTTTACTCTCTAGAAGTATGTGAGAAAAATATCTGGTACTTGATATAGGTGTTTGCTGATTTTATCAACTGTTGGTTAAGTAACACAGTTAGACCAACGGGTCTGTAAGAAAAGTGAGGTAAAAAAAAAACAAAACAAAGTGTAATACTGCTGACAACCACTGAGTGGTTTCTCCAAAAAGCCTGGCTGCCATAGAATTATATTAAAAACACTAACGAAAAACACTGAATCAATCGTTTTTCACAGGAGGCCATCTCTAAACTTTTCCCCGTTAAAAATTTACAGGCAAATAGAAGGCTTTGTGGTCGACTGTTTGGGCACTGAGGGAAAGGGCCACGTCTCCAAAATGAAGCTGATGTTTACATATCCTACAGTTGTAATATCACTGAGCTTGTTTCCAAAGAACTCTAGTTCCCATAGATTTATATTAAACTCCTCTCTAAAAATACTAGTAATTTTTCCACAACTCATTACAGCCTCATTTGTTTAATTTGGAACCTCTAATAACTGATTTGGTGGTCCATCTTTCAATTTTTCCTCAGTGAATCAGATCTCAATGAAACTAAAAAGCTTTGATGTCTGCTGTGTCAGGCTTTGATTGACAGGTCTGTATGACAGCTCATTTGTCTGCCAAGTCAGACTTTTGAAGTGTGTTTACTTTCTAAAACACACAGTTCCTCTGTAGTTGTGGTTAATAGATTCCAATAACAGGACTATAAAAAAGACTTTATTATGGAGTGCTAACTGGCTCCTGCAGTTGGGCCCCTTTTGTCCAAATACGGTCACTTCAAAATTGCAAACTACAGACTTCAAAATGGCAGATCAGAAACCAATAGGTGACATTGTACCTTCATATAGTTATGTAGCTATTTTGCTCCCCTGTTGAGCGACACTTTTGAGTCAGCACTTCTGCTTTCAAGCTCCCCTCAGCTCAACATCTTTCATCCAAATATGGTCACATCTGGCTCCAACAAACCAAGATGACCAAGACTAAACTTCCGTCATCAACATAGCTACAAAAAACAACCATAGTGGTTACTTTCACCAATATACAGTGTGTGATTTAACAGCTGTAGTTGAAAATGGGAGCAATAATGAGAGTATGACCTCCAAAAGACAAATGAAGTTAACATCTATAGTGCTGTGTCAGCAGAAATGTGATCATTATAAGTAAATAATCATAACTTTATACTTATCACACAGGAAAATTGATATAGCAAATGCATTAACAAATAGTTAACCACATATATCAACCTTATTAATATGGGTTCTTGCTTTTGAGCTGAATATTTACTCTGCTTTTAGCTCTGTATTGGTGCCCTCGATTCCTGAAAACACACACACACACACACAAAATTTCAACTGGTAAAAGTGTGGACCATAAAGGGAAAACAATCCACTAAACAGAAATATTAGTGCAACTTTAACTGCAAAATGTAGCTAACTCTACTTGTAGAACACTGACCAAAATTACTTTTCCAGCAAGTACGTCAGTCTTTGGCAGTAAAAAACATTCAACATTAAGAAGCTCTGACATTAGCATTCATTTACTGTATATAATTGTAAATTTCAAGCCATGTTTCTTGTGGGTCTCTGCTCTACTTGGCAAGCTCTCTGCTCTTCCTGTGAAAATGTGATTTGTGGTATTTGTGTCAGTTACAGGGCACCATATGCTGCGCCAGAAGCCTACTGTGGTCCTTCAATGTTTTGTATTTTATAATTTTTTTTGCAGCATTTTATCATTTTTTTGGACTTCCACACACAGCTGCCACTCTGTTGTGCTTTAGCCGAACCACAGACTGAGCACTTGGTCGAGGTGATTCATTTGTTTTGCGGACACCGTCTGCAGGATGCCACAGTCTTTCAGCATTCTTTACCAATGGCAATTAATGAGGGGCAGCGACTGAGAGGAGCAGCTGTGTGCTCTTACAGAATGAGGTTTGATCCTGCAGATGTACGACCACGGACATATTAAAGCTGCCATTGTAAAACTAAATACCAGCATATTTATCCAGTACAGTATTATCTGGGTCTCATGGTCGTCTTGATACAACACAGTCAATGAGTTCATATGTAAAGCTGCATTTTATTGCAAACTAGCTGAGCTGTGAGAACATTTTACCAGCCTAGTGTGTCAGATTTCATATTTATAATTATGTTTTCACTGCTGTAAAATCACACAAAAAAACTACAACTGTTTTCACTCTAATGAGTGAGAGTGGGTCACCTGCATGTTACACCGACATGTTTCTAAAGTAGCTTAGAATGAAGTTCCTCTTCACCTTTTTTCCATTTTAGAGTGGGTGGTATCCAGCATTACTGCACCACCGCCCCCTTAATATGTCAAAGTCTGGACCAGAGTTTAACAGAAAGCCCAGAAAAAGCAGAGAATGGACGAAACAAACATTGCCTCTAATGAGAGACTTTTTTTTTTGCAGCCACTGTAGATTAGCGTGAGGATATTCAGTGTTTCGCAATTATGACTAGATGTGAATAACAACAACACATTGGAGCTTTAAACTAAAACTTCCCATATTTTTAATCGCCCCTCCAACTACAACTAAATTACAGTCTTCTTAAAAGTTAATTAAACGTTCGTACACTGTTGATAAAGTGATGAAAGGAAACTGATCACATTTAGAGTCTGTGACAGAAGGTCTGATAATGTGAATACAGTGAATAATGACCCTTCCATTTTTAAACACATTGCATCCATGTCTTTCTCGACTATTTATCTGCAACTGTGCAGTCAGAGCTGAACAAAGTCTGAGGCTGGCTGGAGATCACACTACAGAGGTGATTCATGTCTGAATACATTAGGCGTGAGCAGCAGCAAATACTCAAAGTATTCAAGTGCTGTGGGAACGAGTGTTTTACACAAAAGTAATGGGGGCTCGAGGGTCAGAGAAAGCAACTGACTAACCTCTCACGCTGCAGACCAAGATAAAAGTGAAGTTTTACCTTCATTAGCAACAAAGAAATATATATCCCTGACAAATCAAATGATAAACAAAATGAGGAAATCCGTCTGAAATAAATTCCTGACATGATGCATGCCTTTGACAGCTACTGCAGCACAAGATTCTGGAGAAAATGTGAAACAAGCTTTTCTCATGATTCTTGTGAAGTGCTCTTATCTTTGTTATTAATATTTTTGTGTTACATATTGTCTTTGTGAAGATAAGAATCAAATTAACTTCTCGCAACAGGACAAACACCCCCGTTTTTAACAATTACCAAGTGCAAGAATTGATAAATATCTCGTTGGTTGTTAATTCTCACACCTTCAAACTAATGGTTTTCTCTGTGTATTCGTGTTTAAACATCAAAATGGCAGCAACACACCAAACAACACACAGCCATGCAGCGCAACACAAGAGTAGCATGTCATCAGCCCCTGTGCACTCTCAGACTGGCTTTGAAGAAACTTCTGTCCTCACCATAATGTCCTTGGCTCATTTGGCGCTTCATTTTGAAGCGTTTTATTTCACACATTAGGTTTCTGTTTTAAATCTGCTCCATCTACCTGAATACAGACTGTCACGTAGTTATGCAGTTCTACCATTTGTTGAAAAGGACGGCTCGGTTATGCAAACAGGCAGAATTGTCATGAAAAGATGAGATTGCAGAGGTGTGCACAAGTTGAAAGGGATTCAAAAATGATAAGTGTGCAGCCCTAGTGTGGACACACCAAGCTGTGCAGCAACAGATTTGCAGGCAAACTCACTCTTTTTCTTCAGACAATGTAATGACTGTGAGATCTTCTCTTCCTGCCTCTGCTTGCCTCATTCCTGTGTCTGTCTCTCTCTCGCACTCACAGAGTCAACACCACTTGAGCTCACATAGAAAACAAGCTCAATAACAGGGAGTGTGAGTCAGTTTTCGTCTCTGTCAGTCAAATACAACATCTTGGAGAAGACTGGCCCAGTTTTAACAAGACTACAGTGAATGGTACAGCACGCAATTGAAACCTTCAAAGCATCAGTTTTTGCATCCAAAAATGATGGATATTTTATGCTATTTGGATTTTGAATGATCATCATCTAAATGTATTATTTTCATCTGTCTATTTATACCTTAGCAGCATAAATCCAAATACTATGGTAAAGACCTTTAAAGATGAAGTTTTGATAGAAGGTTAGTCAGCTCAGTGTTGCACTAACACAGACTAACACTTCATTCATTGGGTGATATTTAGAGATATGTGGTGGTGAAGTTGGTGATTACAAGCAACTGACTACCTTCTTCATCCTCCCTACGGTGGCTGCAAACAACAGCAAAGTCCGTCATTAGAGCCAGTGTTTGTTTTGTCCATTCTGGGTTTCTTAGCAAAGTGCATATCAACTCTGTCCCACTCTTAAATACAGTCAGAACCGTAGACAGGACAATAAGTCTGTTTGCAGTTATTGTAGAAAGACTGTGGTTTAATATGGCTGGTGGAGTGGAGGCAGAGCTGCTCCCTGTGGATCTCAGTGGTTCATTATAAAAACTACAACACTAAGGCTCTTATTTTTGTGTGATTGTACATTAATCAAAGCATAAATTTTAATATTACATTCCATTTCTGCAATTATATCCTCCTAAATCCTCCTAAGACTTGCAGACTGTGCATTTAAGTTCAGCTTAACTAATGATAAAACTTTAAGCTGCTTTGACAGAGGAGAAGCCAAACGTTTTGTGCTGTACTCAGACAAAGCACCGAGCAAATTCTAATGGGTTACTTCGAATTATTACCCCACAGCTTTTTTCAGTAAGCCAAACTAACAGTAAAGATAGTTGATTTAAACACAGGAACACAGGAATGTGCCTCTCATCAAGCAAATTCTATGAAAATGTCTGTAGACTATGCCTGGTGTTGAGTGAAGCACTTGCAAGATGCTCTGATTGGACAACAGAGCTGGGAACTGTTATCATCAAACATGAAAAACAGGTGATTGTTGCCATCTGATTCTGCCACTTAGCTGGAGGTATTGATTGAATGATTGCAGATTAAAAAAGAAAAAAAAGCTGACAAACTTGCATGAAAATGTGTGCTTCATCTGAACTCATCTTCAGCCTGATGTGTGATGCGTTCGGTCACTGTATTGAGTGTCCTCATCAACACATAATCATATGCACACAAAACTGAAAACATACAAGGCCTAAAATGACACTTTGGGCTATGTAGCGCCAGTGAATGTGAAATAAGAGCCTATAAATACAGTAGTATTGATTTAAATCTGTGCAGTTGCTGTCAGGTTGCATTACAGGGATAATGAAGAACAGGGCAGAAACGCTGTCATCATAAATTCACTGATCATCCCATGATTCCATTGGCTCCCTCAGCCGCCTTATATGGTATAGTTTGTGACTGTGGAATATACAGTGATGAATGGTGCTTTGGCTCATCACTCCCTGACAAGTATCTTGTAATACTAAAAAAATAAGCAGGAATCAGAAAAAAACATTAAAACCTGCAGGCCTGTGCATTCAGTGCTCATTGTTTATCAACCTGTGTATTTAGATGCATATTACACATTCCTAAATATGTTCTTATTTTAACTATTATCCCCGAATTCATTGACTGGCATTGCAGAGATCTGTATAATCTGAGGTTTTTCACTGGATCCACATATTCTCTTGTCAGTCAAACAATGTGGGCAGCACCATGACGTCTTCTTCCTCGAATTTATTTATTTTCTGGATGAAATTTGGGTTTCTGTAGGTGGCAGTCATTTCTACATTCATAGCTAGTGGCTGCTGCTGCACATGTTTCTTGCTCGGTTCGCCATTTTACAGTTTATTCTGAGCACAAAACACATAAAATAAAAGCTACATTTTCTATCAGTCACACAGACAGGAGGCAAAAATAAATCTATTAAAATGCAGCTGAATGTTACTCCTGCTGTTCCAGGTGCGCGCAGCTGTTTACGGTCAAATGATGCTGCTGATGACGATGCTTTTAAAAAGGCTTGTACAGTACGGGAGTGTACATTGTTACTCTTTCTTTCCCGGCCTCTTTCTCTCTCCCTCACGCCTCCACAGTGATGCGTGTTGCATTAACGCTGAGGTGAAGAGTGGGAGGTAGAGGGCAAACTGAGAGGGCTACAAGAGGGATGGAGAGAACCAGAGAAGAAAAGAATGTGTGGGAGACTGAAATATAGAAATAAGCATGATTAGATAGTTAGTTAGTTAGTATAGATAGATAGATAGATAGATAGATAGATATGTCCTTCCTTCTTTCTCTCCTATGTTACCTCGTTTCTAAAATGCCTAGTGGCGATGATTTCCCAAGGGAAACCCACTCAGGTCAAACTAAATCTAGAAAGGAACGAGAGAAGGGGAAGAGAGAACGTTAGCAAAACAGAGGTGATGATGACAGAGAAAGATAGAGGAGACAGAGGAAGAGAGGAAAAAGGGAAAGGCAGATGGAGAGGAGAAGTTGGTCTCTTTGCAGCTCCAAAGCTCTTAAAGCCCCGGAGCTGTGTGGAGTATAAATGGGAGGGAGATATAGAGACAGAGAGAGAGAGAGAGAGAGAGAGAGAGGTAGAGGAGGAGACGGAGGGAGCGAGAGGTAGAGGGAGGCTGAATAGAGGAGACAAAAAAATCACAGGAGAGAGAGAGTGAAAGGGAGAGGAGGTGGTGGTGGTGGTGGAGGAGGGTTTGCGTTGGTGTGTTGGTTGGCAGAGAGTGCTTGTCAAAAAAACCTTCCACTGACAGAAGGCATGATTCACAGCAGCGAGAGAGAGAGGGAGAGAGGGTGAGGGAGGGAGACAAGCGACAGAGAATAAGAAAAACGGCAGAGATAAAGAGAGAGGGGAGAGAGAGAGGGAGAGGGAGAGGGAGAGGGAGAGAGAGAGAGAGGACAGTAGCACAGATACTGGTAGGAGAAAACAAACGGAGCGCGATGCTGATTTGAGGCAGGATGACACAACACACGTTACCAGGACGGGACGACTGATCGACGGGCGGTTGCACTGAATGATGGCTTTAAAAGACTGTGACCGTGTTGATAAGGTTCTGACTTTTGTATTGATCGGTGTGTGTGTGTGTGTGTGTGGGGTAGATAGAGCAGGTGGCAGTGGCGGTGATGAAAGAAGGGGAAGAGGGAGAGGAGGAGAGAGGACGCTTAAGAACATAGTCAAGCTGAAAAGACAGGGAAAGAGAGACGAGGAACGATTCACTGTCAATGGGCTCCTTTGATAGAACTCAGTTGATTAGCGAGGCATCAGGGAGACGTGCAAATTGTGCATGTGATAGTAGCATCAATACTTCGGAGAAAGATGTATTAAGATGTTTGGTGCTGTGTGAAACTGCTCTTTTCCTTTATGCGGGAGTAGAGACAACACTTACAAAGATTGTTATTTGCTTTTTAAGTTTTCATGGTGAAACAGTCCGTGTCAACATGAGGTTATCAGATTGTCAGTATGTGTGGAGGAAACATGCTTGGTTTTTTAAAAACTGGTTTTTATAAATGCTTCTTTTCTCGTGTTGTTGGTGGTGCTTGTGCTCCATACTAAACACCGTTACCTCCCATAGGACAAGAGTTAGCAGGCTAGCTGCTTCAGACTGTAAACTGGGATTTTACAGTTATTACAATGTACAAGGCTTCAAATTCAACTATTCTTTGAAAATAATACTGACGTCATCTTGATTTTATTTATGGCACCAAATTTGCATGGGGCTTTAAGTCTGCTTGGTGCTGGTTGTCGCACTAACATTTCTCCATCTTGAAAATGTTTTGCTTCATTGTTTGAGTTTTTTTTTTCTTTTGTTACCTTGTGAAGAGCTTTTACCTTTTACGTTCCACAAATAAACAGCTGCTAAAAATGCTTATAAACAGTCAAAAATAATTAGTCAAAAAGTTGAAAATCAGTAGTTATTTTAACAGTTCGGCTCTTCTTTGGAAGAATAAGAGTGGATATTACGATTGAGATGACTATCTTTCATTGTCTTTTACATTATGCAGATATTTGGTACATTGTACAAATGGTTGACAAAATTAATCTAATATTTAAGTGTCTCAGTTACGTGTTGAGCCAGTGTCTGGCCCCAGAACAGCTTCACTGTGTATTGGTTCTCCAATTCTCCAATTGCACATACATTCCTTATTTGGTGATTTGATGATGAAGGTGGGGAGTACTGTCTGACATGTCAGTCTCCAATCTCCCATTGGTGTTCACTTACTTTCAGATCTAGTGACGGAGAACGCTACAACATATGATTCACATCATTTTCATGCTCATTAAACCATTTGGTGAGTCCTCACCCACTGTCATGCGGAAAGCTACCATTCTTTTCAGGTTTTTCCTTTCATTTGACATCCATCTCTATATCTTAATATATACAGTATGTTGTAGCGAAATAACAAAGAAGATAAATAACCACGGGTCGAACAAGTTAGAATTCTGGATAAAGTACATGATTTTTATTTTTTGTTGTACTGGATGTGAATTTTTGGCTCTGTTAGAATATTATTATAAAATATTATTACTAAGACTAAATAAGAATAATTATTTTTGCAGGAATGCATATGTATAAACAATGTTAATGAATGATTTACCCTGCAAATTATAAAAAGCCAAGGTTCGGTCAATTCCATCAGGCTTTTCTAGTCCTGTGAGCTTCCCTCCTCAGCTTTACTGATAATCCACTGATGGATGAAGATCCTTAGGTTGGTGCTGTTTGGAATGAGTGCATCATTTAACATGAGTGACGCCAATACTCTTATCAATATACAGAGGAAGTTCTTTTTTTCCAATACAGCTATGGGCTACTTTTCTGCTCAGCCGTTCGTCATGTGTCACTCAGACTTTTGGAGTTAGGTTGAAATTAATGAGGCATTTTAGCAATTTAGAATGGAACTTATATTAAGTCGCCCTAGATCCTATATTTTACAATGCTAATAATACTTTGATGCTATGTTTTTTTCAGATTTAACTTGCGTCGTCTACTTGCAGGGAATAGCTGGTCAAAATGTGTACAATCACTGGAGTTCCCTTTTAATTGGACACGCAAGAGATTATGAAATACTGACCTAATACTGAATATGTTAATTTATTTTACTTTGATATTCATAGACACATTTCTTCAAGCTGTCATCTGTTGAAATCTTTTGTTGTTTGCTTTGTTTTTCACAGCCTGAAGACGGTAATCAACAAACACAGCCAGAATGAGAGGAGACGATTTGACTGGATTCAGTTCTACATCCACTGTGCTCTGTCTTTCTCTCGCTATGTGTCTGACTGACAAACGCTCCAGTGGATAAAGACTTAATTGGCTCTGAACACACAGTTAGAACAATAAACAGCCAGAATAAATACAAATGCAGTCGAGCCGGCAAGAGAGTGGGAGAGAAGAAAAGCTAACACCAGTAACCCCGTGGACATAAAAAACTGGACATATCTTGTCTTATCTTTTTGTTTTCTCCAGAATGTGGCTGGAATATTTGTCACTTTAGGATTTCATTGCCAAACATTTCTAGGACACATTGCTTTTAAGTCATGGAGCTTTTGACAAGATGATATTTTTGCAGGACTGAAGTACTTTGATCACAATGTTGCCCTGACTGCTCATTAAAACACAAACATTATGGTTCAGGATTTTTTCCAGAACTGAAAAAGTTGTTTGACATTTCTCCTTATTTACTTTTTTAAATTTATTTTATTTTCTAATTTGCCATGGCTGTCTCAAAGCTAGCTGCCATGTGTTGCTCTGAATACAAAATTTTTCAGATTTAGTGATATTAACGACTTCACAATTCACACTTCAAACTTCACACGTGCCTCCCACCAATCCCTCCCACCCTCAGCCATCCGACCAATCATGGGCAAGCCGCTTAGCCGTCCTGGATGTTTCAGGAAGAGCTCCTGCTGCCTGGAGAAACATGGAGCTGGGGATGGGGGAGTGGGAGGGCGTGATGTGGGAGTGGAAGGCGGGTACGGAGACGGCTACGTACCTCAGCGTTCCATCTATGACACCATGTGCATCAACCAACAAATAGACAGCCATCACCATCACCCTGGCTCCATACGGCGAGATATGGGAGGAGAAGGAAGTTTTAGCTACTCTACAAGTGGCTCTCTCAGGGTTAGCAGGTCTCCAGCTGACATGTTCGACACACAGCCTCGCTCTTTGACCCCAAACCCCTCGTTTGTCCGCCGACTTGATGAAAGAGCCATCTACGATTCATTAAAACTTGGGGGTCAGGATGCTGATGGTGGCTGCCATTCGCCAGGGCGTTACACTCGATCGGTTTCTCCCTCAGTCTCCTCATTCTCAGCACCAGGAGTATCTTCATCATCATCAAAGAAGCACCATCACCACCACCATCACCATGGAGACAGCACAAAGAGCAGAGATAGCCGACATTCCTGGAAAGTGCTTACGCCTCCGAAACAGCTGGAGTGTTTGGAGCTCACTACAGCTGAAATGATGGACAGAGGAGGGGGGTATCTGCATCCAGCCCACTACCCTCCCCCTGGAGGGCAGTCCTCCTCTCTCACCTCCCCCCTAATTTCTCCCTTCTCTGGCTCACCTCTGTCTTCAGGTTACCATACTCCAGTCTTTTTCTCCCCTGCCAAACCTCGCCCAAGTCAGACCCAAAGCTTGCGCTGCTCCCCTCCCCATGTCATCCAGCCAAGGCATTATTCCCAAACCCAGAGTCTCAGGCTGTCCCCACCCCACGAGCTGAGACGATCCCCCTACAGAGCTCCACTGGTCCAACTGTCTGCTCATGACCTCGAGCAGGACCTGAGGGAACAAGGAGGAGGATGGGGTCGGAGTGAGCGCGAAAGAGAGTGGGAAAGGGAGAGGGAAAGGGAGATGGAGCGAGGGTGGGCACAGAGAGAGTGGGAAAGGGAGAGGGAGAGGGGGAGGCTGGAGAGGGAAAGAGCGAGAGAGAGAGAAAGGAGAGAAACTTCAACATTTGGGACCTTCGGGTATGGTCGACCAGTCCCTCTACGCTCAGACAGGGATTCTGTGTTTTTAGACCCAGACCAAGTTTTAGACACAACGCCTCTGTTGCTTCCCCAGCCATCGCCGTCACCTTCCCCAAGTGCGGCCCCTAGAATGGGCACATGTGCTGTGGGTAGGAACAGAGCTGGATCAAAGGTTGGGCCTGATTGCATAGGTGGAGTTATGATTCCTAAATATGACAACGGCACTGTTGGTTTGGTGCTAGTTGACAGTAAAACTGGCTGTGGGCAAAGGTACATAAGTGAAATAGGGCCTGGAAGCATGTCAGAGGCTGAAATCAGGGCAGGAATACAAGAACAAAATGCAGCTGAAAGTTGGAGAAAATATGACAATGGAGAACCTGCTAGCATTAAAAGAGGCTCTGAAACAAGAATGGGCTCCCAAGTAAAAACAAGACCAGGGGGACGGGAGTTGGAGGGAAAGGTACAATCAGGGGTGGAGGTAGAAAATGTGGCCCCAGTTATGAACAGGGATGGACACAGGGTAGGGGGACGGAGCGGAGATAAAGCTGGACGGGTGGCTAAACCCGAACCTATTACTGAAATGATGCAGCCAACTTTGACTGAGGTTGAGAACAGAGCTGAGTATGGAGATAGGTTTGAGATGGGAGCTGCATCTCGACTAGGGATGAAGATGGAGATAGAGGGAGTAGTTGAAGGTAAATCAAATATGACAGAGGTGGTGCACAAGCCTGTAACAGAAGATGAGGCTATGACTAAAGTTAAGAATGAGCCAGCAACAGAGCCCAGATTAGAAACTAAATCTGAGGCAGAAGATATCATTAGACCCTCAACTGAGCCTGAGGCAGTACAAGATGGAATGGATAATGAGACAGGGACTAAGAGTTGTACTGAGAGTGAGGTGGTCAGCGAAGCCCAGAATATTACAAATATGGCAGAGAAAGCTCAAATAGAAGCTGGAGTTGTGAATAAAACTGAAAGCATCCCTGCAGATCAAAGTGAGAAGAAACCTTTGGATGCTAATAAAAAGGACTCAACTCGTGTAGATAAAGGGTCTAGATCTCATAAGTCAAAATCATCTAAGTCCACTTCTAGGACTCGTCCTGGCACGGCCACGGGGCTCCGACCAGGTGTTGTCAGTCCACGACTAAGCAGGGGTCTTGCTGACCTTGAGTCAACAGGTCCTGCTGAGGGCATCGAGTCCACCTGGCCGCGCCGGATCATTGTCAGAAAGAGGACTGTCCGACAGGGAGGGGCGCTTCACAACCTCCCCATCCTCCCCCCACTCCCCTCGGTCCTGTCAGCATTGGAGAAGAGGCGCCCACATGCCCTCCTCCACCCCTGTCCAGGCCACTTGTCTGAGAACCTGCTCACACATTCTACAAATATTGTGGGGCGATGCTCCCTTAAGGAGCCTTCTCATGCAGAACCGGGACAGGGGACTGGTTTAGTGGGCAGGGCTTCCTTGAAAGAACAGAACCTGGAGCACTGGAGGGTTTCCAGAGATCAGGAAGAACCTAAAAGATCCAGATCAAGGAGTAAGGAGAAACAAGGAGAGAAAAGCAAGGAGAATGAGAGGGAGGTGAAAAAAGGGAAGGAAGACAGAAGAGAGGAGAAAAGAGATGAAAAAGACAAAACAGAGGAGAAACTTAGTAAGGACAAAGAGAAGGTAGATATTTATGAGGAGCTAGCAGAAGACAGAAAAGTAGAAAAGGTAGAGAGAAAGACTGAATTCCACAATGGAAACAAGGAAGTGAAGGTGACGGTGGAGGATAGTAGCATCCAAGTGAGGGATGAAATAAAAGAACGGCATGGGCAGGAGTTGCAGGAGGTTGTGGCAAAGTTAAATAAAGAAGAAGTTGAGCTGGAAGGAGAAGTAGGGACGTTAAGAGAGGAAGGTGGGATGGAAAGCTGGGATGCCGTGCTTGATATGGTCAACACATTATGGGATGACGGCTGGGAGAAAGGGGGAGGAGGAGCAGCAGGTGACAACGATTCCCTCTCGGGTTCGCTCCAACGTTGGCCTCTTCTCCGGCCTCCAGTTGGCTTTGGAGGCTCCCACCCGCCCTCCTCTGCAGCCTCTGAGCTCAGCCTGACAGAGCTGGAGAGGAGAGCCCGGGAACTGGACTCTGACCTGGAACACCTGGACCTGTCTCAGCCTCACAGGGACGCCCAGGATTTATACCCAACGCTCCTTGAACCACAGAGGGAACGTGCTGACATGTACCAAACACACCCAGGGCCGCAGAGAGAGAAAACTGCAATCTTGACAGGTAGATAAGAAATGCTGTTCATTTCCATTTTTCTCATTTTTACCCCAGCATGAATGGGGAGGCTCCATCTATTCCATCAACATGAGATCAGTTTTCTTGTCAAGAGGAGTAGGGGTGGCAATCTCATCAGGGGTTATCTTATCTTATGATACAATAATATCACAAGAGTTTCCCATTTCTAACAGTATATCACAACTTGGACACCACAGAGAAATAAACTATGATATATATGACTATGACTGTACCAGGGCTCTTCATGTGCATTTAACCTTTTGTCCCTAGCATCTTTAAAAGAAGAGGTAAAACATTTTTAAAAAAATATTTTACAGTAATAAATTTGACAGCAGCATTTGCAGACATTTATGTAACTGTGAACTTTTCAAGCTGCAGTCAAATTTCTGCTCTGGATTACAAATATAGACAATAAACAAATGTAAAGCTTCTGAAAAGAATGTTTTGCTTTCGACAGTCATCTCTTCAAATTAATTAATCATTTTAAATTTGTCAGATTAGATCCTGGAGGATTCTGTTGGGTTTCTGTAAATTAGCTCGAGAGTCGCGTTTAGACCAGCTCTATATGTAAAGTGCCATGAGATAACTTCTGTTTATGATTTGGCGCTACATAAATAAAATTTGATTTGATTTGATTTAAAACCTAATGCCTAATTTAACTTCACATCACATCAACCTCTATACAGATTAAATTTTGGTGCCTCATATAATTTGAAGGCCTCTGAACAATACTGTTTATGATAATGACCTTTTTATGCTGTGGTAAATGTACACAAAAGTACGCCTTAATATATAATTTTAGTATCAACATAACTATTGTAGTAACATTACTACTCCATATCTTGTTTTTGTAGAAAAAGTCAGTTTAGTCAGTTCCATCCAGTATTCTTACCAGAGACGGGAGTAAGTCACACATGTGCAAGTCTCAAGTCTTACCTTCGAGTCTCAAGCAAGTCCTGAATCATTTTTGTTAGTCGAGTCGAGTCAAATCAAGTCATAGCTTAGGTCAAGCAAGTCACAAGTCAAGTCATCGAAATATAATAAGCTGGAAGACATCTGTCTTAAACTGCTGGACTTTTATTTGCAACAAATATTTCAATATGTCGCAAAAAACATTGCATCAAAGAATGAACGTGAACAAGTATGACTTCTATGTCCATTACTCCTTCAAAGAGACTTCATTTTTATGTGAAAACAAACCTTAAATGTAACTTGGTGTTTGTTTCATGATGCATGTGTGCATGTGTGTGTGAGAGTGAGAGAGACAGAATGTGTTTACAGTGGAGAGTGTGTGCATGTGTGTCAGAGAGCAATAGAAACAATGAAATTAGGCCTAGTTTTTGTGAGTGTGTGTATGAGAGAGTGCTATTTGTGTGTGTGTGTGTGTGTGAGAGAGAGAGAGAGAGAGAGAGAGAGAGAGAGAGAGAGAGAGAGAGAGAGAGAGAGAGAGAGAGGGGTAAAGTACACTGCGGTACTTATGGAGAACTACCCCCCCTCTGCATTTCACTCTGCAGGTGTGCCTGGTCTGTGCTTTTGACTTATAGAGATGGAATGTTAGCGAACGCCAGGTTAAAAAGAATGGTATAGCTAGCAACATTACTTACTTTTCCTTGTGTAATATGAAATGCCGAATGAAATTTGATGTGGTGCTGGAGGTGTCAGAAATTTTGGCACTGGGGACCTTGCACACGGCAAATCTTTTTTTTTTTGTTTTCAATAGAAAAGTCTTTGAAAACAAATTTCATAATCTTGGGAACAGCTGTGCCAGCAGCACCTTCCATCCTCCAAGCTCCAGCCACTTTACAACCGCTGCAGTCAGTGATGGGAGCTTCACTTGGTTAGATTACAGGTTGCTAGGTTCGCCCACATGCAACGGGGGACATCCGATTGAAAAAAAAAAAAAAAAAGTAATAATTCACATATTAACCAAGACAATGACTTGTTGAGGCATTTCATGCAAGTCTAAGTCAAGTCTCAAGTCATGAATAGCAAGTCAAAGTCAAGTCAAGTCTTTTATCACTGTTAATCAAGCAAGTCACAAGTCCTTAATCTGACAAATTAAATCTGACTTGAGCCAAGTCACTAGACTCGAGTCCCCCATCTCTGATTCTTACAACATGATATGTTCATGCAATTTTCTCAATTACTAGCAACTTATCAATGAGGGACAGACTTAGCATGCTTTCACTTTTTCTAGTTTGACCTTTGGCCACCAAGGCCCATTCAACCCATTGTTTGGTCCTAGTCAGTCCAAGTTGAAGACATTCCCCCAAGGCGCTAGTGGCATTAGAAATGAAAGAGATTAGGTGGTTGTGACCTTTGACCTTTTCATTACTGAACCCTTTTCAGTTCGTCTGTGAGTCCAAGTGGATGTTTGTGTAAAATTTTCAACACTGTCAAACTCTTCTTGAGATATATACACTTTATATGTAAGAAGGACCGACTGACAAAACTCATACAGACAGATGTGTGGACACGTATAGAAAGTGACCAGTTGGTGATGCAGTGTTCATGTTCATTCATAGAAGTGGTGTGACAGCAAACAGAATGTCCATAGTGTCTAATGGATTTAAATTTGTTCATTTTATATTGTTTACATCTGGTAACTTAGCATAACTTCATATCTTCTATCTGTCTGGGGGTGCTGTTTAAACTAATGGCTATTGTTTACCTTCATCTTTTCAATAAGGATGATGGACGGTGAGGTGGCAGTGAATGGTTCTTGTGTTTATGTTATGCTCTGCACTTATCAAAGTAGTCCATATAATCTTTGTTTCTTTGTTTAGCTCATGTGAAACCCAAAGTCTCCAGTTTTTGGAATGTTGTCTTTGCCGTCAGTCACAATTATGGCTCATCTGCGTCATAGTACATGTGGTTTCTAATGGTTTTGATGCTTGATGCATATGGCAGAAGTTATGTAACTGCTTTGGTTGTTTAGATTTAGTTTTTTTAAATCTCTCTCTTGTGAGTACCCCAACTTTACAGAATTGCTAAATTACTAGAATGTCCTTTGACATTTTATAGGACTTATAAAAAATATTTTTCAAATATCTTAGTATCTATATTTCACAGTATGTGCAAATGTAGGTATGTATTTTGACATATTGAATAGCGCACAAATTACTTTTTCTTATTTTCTACCATTTTGCGCATACACTCTTTAAATCAGAATTCAGCATTCATTCTTTTGTTTATCACATTACATGAATAGCCTAAATAACAAAAAAATGTACATATTGGGTTGTGTATAATAATATTCTTGCTGTTGTGCTGATTTTTTGGTAAATGTGTGAGATTTTCACAGTACCAACAACAGCCGGTGAAAGATTTCGTCAAATGTTAGCCAAAGTAACAGGTGGCGAACCAGTGCCAGCTAAATACAACTGGTCATTGTTCTGAATTGATGTATTAATCCCTTGCCAAGCACAGACAGTATTTTCTGCTCATTAATATCAGTGCTACGGTGCATTACCACATCCGAAAGTAATACCGGAGCAGGTAAGTGAGGATGTCTGAAACACAATAACCTCAATCTCAAAAACTTGGTTAATATTCAATATTCTATTAAAATCTTGAGGAGAGTAAATGAATCTCTAACCAACTATAGTGTCATATGTGAATATGCCCAGACATTGTGTGATGGTTCTCTATGTTATAGAAATCCAGGTTGTATTTCTGTCTAGACTTTCCTTGTTAAATAGGGAGCCAAGGCTTTCATAATATCATTTTACAGCTCAATGTTCCTCTCTCCCTCAACCCACAGCTCAATCTCATGATGCTGTATTCATTTTATAAGGAGATCATAAAGGGAATAGATAGGTCTAATAAAAATAAAATACCTGTGATGAATAACACATAAAAAAGGCCATATTAAGAGACTTTTAATAACACTATCATCATCTTAGATCATCTTAGTCTTAACATGCTTTTCAGTAACAATTCCGAAAGCCTAGTCCAAGAAAAGTGCTACTCAATTCAGTGCCTAAATTAGGAAAATTCAGGGAATTTTCTTTGAGAAACAAAAGTAATGTCATCATTGTTATTCCGAGAGCCTGCCTCACATGGAAAATGAGCAAATGTTACATCAGCCACAGGCATGACTGTAAACACAAACCCACACAAACATCCAAAGACTTAACCACGAAGGTGATAAACAGCAAAATATATCGATTAACTCTCCTGTTTCTCCTGCTTAAATATGTTAAGCCTCTGCTCTGTTTTTCAGGAGTGGGGAGCAGATCCCAGGTCAGTTTGGAGCTCAATACTATGACTTCACCAGCAATGGAAACAGACAGATCTCCAGTAGACTGGTCTGGCAAACCTGCTAGTGGGACTTCAACCAGTGGCATGAGGTAATTCTATGCTTGGCGGCTACAGAGTCTCTAATGCAAAAGCAAAAACTGGTTAAACATAGCTAATGTAAAGCCTGCTGAAGAGCACGGTGTAACTCTTAATTATAGTTTATTCTCATTGTTATTATGCGCATTTGAGTCAGGTTAGTGAATGCATGACTTTTCTGATAAGGATTTTTCAAAACATTCTGTCATGACACTCAGTGTTGTTCTGTGCTGATTTTAATTACAGACTACATTCCTGTAATTGCGTCTTTCATATACTCTTTCTCTGTTTTAAAGCTTTTCAATATATAATCAGAGAACACTGAATTCACCCACTTTTGACTGCATAGTGTACAGTGCTGTCACTTCTCACAGTTGACTGATACAAATGAGCAAAATAGTTATGAATAAAAAAAATTGATGATCAACAAATCATTCTTAGACATTTTCACAGACTGCTACGTTTGTAGTCTTTTTAAGGTTTATTCAGTGATATGAATGCATATGTGGGTGTTTGTTAATTGGTCTGACATTTATAAAGGTTGTAGTCCACACTTGTAGATTTTGGATAATAAACTCAAAGCTTTGTGATGCTTCTTCTTTTTTCCCCACACATTTCACCTGCCAGTACTACAAACCCCTTTTACTAGGAGAAGTGTTTGCTTATAAATTGGGAAATAAACTATACTTTGTTTTGTACACAGGCGCAGAAATAATGAGTGGAATACAAAAGTGATTCATGAACAGAATACCTGAACTGATAATGTTCTAATCTGAATGATTTATGATCAAAGTGCACTTTACTAAGTACTATACTGTCAGTTAAACACAAGACAACATTAGCAAGCATTATTTTTGTTGTGTTTATCTGCATCTAGATGTAATGAAAGAGTTTTATTAGTCTTCTTACCTAACAGTGAATAAACTCACCATTGCTTTAAACTGATCATTAGCAAACAAATGTCCATGAAGATGAGCTCTGCAGCTGAGCAATGAAAGAAAGCAAACTGAACCAAGTGGATCAGCCCAATTACTGACCTGAAGTAGTCCGAATAATGGGACCATCAACCAGGACATCTGTGTAAGGACTTAAATTAATGCTCTGTGCAGCTGTGAGACAAAACCCAATCAATGGCCCTCATCTGTAAAACTAGGTTAGGACAAAATGGCATCTATAGTAACCAGTAGTAGAAAGGGAGAAAGCATTCTGAAAGGTTAGCAGACACATAGGGAAAGGAGCGGTTGTTTGACTGCCTTGTCTTTTTTTTCCCAGCTCTGCTAAAGAGGACAGCTCTCCAGACTCCAACCTAACGCTGGAATCTGACTCCAGTGGCATCTTCCTGTCCTTATCCAATCAAAGCCAGGAGGAAACAGGCTCTGACAGTGACCAGCCAATCAGTGGCTCTGACCTCGGCAGCAGCAGCACATCCTTGGAGAAAGACGGGGATGATGGAGGGTTAAAGGAATGGGGAAGGGAGGAGAGTGCAGAGCTACAGTGGTGCTACCCATCGCTCCTCAACACCTCCCTACAGGAAGATACTGAAGGAGATGGTGAAAGAGGGCGAGAGGGGTTTGGGAAGATGGGAGCAGATGAAGAGATGTTTTCAGGTGGGAATGTAAGGAGAGATAAGACAGCAGGAATGGTTTCCATTATTTCATCCTCACTGGACCCTACAAACTTAGAGAGCTCCACTAGGCTAAACGCCCCACAGGGTGAAGAAATCCCACCCAGGAAAAAAGTGACCATAATGGGAACTGACTCCCCTCTCGCTCTGTCTCCTTCTAATCAATCAATCAAACACCTTCTAGACCCCAGTCAGAAACCAATCAGAAGCTCAGGACTGGACTGTGGTGACATAGATCCATTTGTCCAGTCTGACAGTTTTGTTTACCTTGCTGTCTCAGCAAGACCTGCCTCTCGGGGTGAAGTCACCACGGTAACAAAAATGTCCCTGCACGACGCAAAACAAGACGGCTCTCTGAAACAGTTAGACAGCATTATACCACATTCAGAGCAGACAAAGGCGCAACAGGAAGCCAAACCCACTCACCTCAACCCTCAAAAACCAGAGGAAGGAGACTTTCTGTGCACCGACAGCTTTGTTTACCTGGCAGCTCCAGCCTGCCTCCTACTGGACCCCACAGGAAGTACATCCTACAGTGGCAGGTTCGTGACCTTTGTTGTGTTTACTTGTTTGCTTAAAGCGCCTTTAGGTTTCACTGCAAGTCAAAGAAATACATAATAAATACAAATACATAATACACTAGCTCAAACACGTGGATCATCCATACCCTTAGTCGAATAGAATTTTTTTGCTTTTTTTTGTCAAAGTAAATAGTACTCTGTATCAGTATGTTGGTATAATAAATTGTATTTTACAGTAATTCCCTGGATGACTCATCTTGCACTTATCAGTGTTGGGTAATCCCAGCTTCATAGAGTAAAAGTCCTGCCATGTATTGGTTCTACCTGTCCATTTAACACAGG
>JAPQRQ010000016.1:4412337-4436618 GCA_037367365.1 Apogon talboti
ATGTACAGAAAGAGAGAGAGAGAGAGAGAAAAGACAAAAAGCACCTAAGGTTTAGTGAACTCATTTCCATTACAAACTAATGATAGGATATTTTTACATTTTACCGTCCTCTTCCTCTGTGTTTTGTAACTTAGCACTAAAGCTATATTAAGATAAAGGTTGCTTTTGTCAGGTGAGATTTCTGCAGCATCATTAAAACCACTTTCAAAGAGTGAGGATAGCAAGAATTGTTAAAGTAGTGAAATGCATCTAATGGTTGCTATAATTTAATACTACTAATATCATGGCGTGTTTACTCCATATCACATTGTGCTGTGTTTTTTCAGGGACTCCGACTCTGAGAGTTCTGGTTCTGGCCCAGTTGACCTGTCAGTGCTTGGCTGTGGCTCGGTGGCGGGGGACAGTGACTGGGATTCAGATCTGTCTGACTCCGATCCCAGTCGATCCTCCAGAACGTCAGCTTCTGGTAACAAGTCTTCTGGCGCAGCACGGTCCAAACGGCAGCCCGCCGACCCAGACTGGGACATGTACGGAGAAGCCACCGACCCTGAGGTGCTCGGTGAGCCCTTCACAGAGCAGGATAGGGACAACAATGGCAATGCGAGGAAGGTTGCCGGGGTTACCACCAGCATGGGAGCATCGCCTGCAATTCCCATGGCAACTCAGTCTGTTACCACTACAGTGAAGCAAGCGTCGACGGTGGAGATGTCAACAGCAAAAAAGGTGACATGGCAGTTTAAACCAGCACAGAGGTCGGTCTGCACAGGAAGTAGGAAGGAGAAGGACGTAACTTCATCATCTCTGGCGAGGTTCGCAGAACTGGGAGGCGAGACGCACAGACCTCCTCCTTCATCTTCTTCTTCTTCATCATCATCACCGTCATCATCATCATCTGGTTGATATGTCACGGATGTTTTCGTTCCACCCTTTGGGCTGTGCTTGTCTGTGCCCACAGCTGATTGGGTTGCTGAAAGGTAGAATTTATCTTTAAATGATGGCTTGAACACAGAAAGCTTTTGCCTGTAGATTTTGACTATTGCATTTAGCATTCTTATAAGCTTGTAAAGGCTGCATAAAATACTGGCTAGCTGTTGCATTTTATTAGATTAGCCTAAACCAATAACGCACATTATCCTTTTAAGTTGAAGACAGTGTGAGACTCAGGCTAAACGGAATCTTCAGGGTGGGAAGCTTGGAAATTTGGCCTGATATAACATTTAACCCCATATCCATGTGGCCAATCCGAATAGATTGTTTTTGACTAATAGTAAATATAGTTGGTTTCACATCATTCTCTAAATACTACTTATTAATACTTTGTGGAGTTTTTAAAAAAAAAATTTTGAAAGTACTGAACAGGACAGCACAATTGTAAGAAAAGTCTGAAAACAGAATTCACATAATTTGCCTCCTCACCTATGATTAAACACTGATGTACAGTTTAAATTGCAACTAAAATGACTACGGTAGGGGACAAAAGTTTCTGCAAGATAATTGTATTGTATGTAAAACAGCTAAAGTAAATGTGTCTAGGGCTATTTCATATGTCAAATTACAAGTCCTTCCCAATGTTACACTTTACTTCTTACTATTTCATGTATGTACTTTAAAAAACTGACTTTTAAAAACAGACAGAGGTCAAACTTTACAGTGTAAAATGTATTTTATAATCACATCCAAACTTATAGTGCATTTAACAGTGTGTCAATAATATATTTTGAAGACTGATTTAATTATAGAGCGACATATATGTGATGAATGTGCAATCTGAACAAATAACTGAAAGATTTAGTAATAACATTTATTTTAAATGTTTTATTTATCATTAGATTTGAAATTGTGAATGTAATACTTGAGCAATATGCTTACAGATATTCTATGTTTCATATATGGACAATGTTGCCTGGGTGATGTGTACAGCAATTGCTGAGTTTATTTTATTTATAGGGCAAATACTGATTGTAAATGCAGTCTTGCACTCATTTAGAGGGTCTATGTGTGGTATTTTTAACAGCGATTTATCATTAGAGGTACCTTAGTTTAAAAGCCCTGAAGTAAACAATGAGACCTTGCTTCAGATGACTGATAGCCCTTGTGTCTCGCCAGTGTTATTTTTAGTACTACTATTTCTCAAAATAAAGACTGCATCTCCCATAATCCCTTCTGTGCCTCCCTGGCATATTTGGCTTTTGTAAATGTTTTCATTTCCTCCCTTTTGCCTTTCAGTCCCTCCGCCATTTGTCAGACTGAGAGAATTTGACAGCTTTAGCTCTATTTGAGCTGAAAGAAAAGCAATCTAGCAGAGTTCTGCCTAAATCCAAGTCGGTGGCACACAGTATAAGATGCATAGTGGAGGCTGGTAGAGCTGCCAATCACACTAAAGTCTGGAAATGAACACTATTTCAATTTACTGATGCTTAAAATTATACTTTAAAAAGAGGTGAGCACGGTGCTGCCAGGTTTGTTCTCCATATTCCAAATGTTAAAGAGAAAGGTGGGCACTTGAATCTTGAAGAGTCATTTACACAACAATAAATCTTATTACAAGTGTGAGGTGGTAAATGTAGGTCTGTGTGGGAAGCAGTGGGGTGATATAGTCATGCTATTTCAAGTTTGCTCTTGAATTTCAAATTGGGCAGCAGGATGTTGACAAGTTCCAACTGAACTTACTGTGTGTGTGTTGAGAGTGATGGTAGTGAGACTGCCCACGAGATCACAATTTGGTTTGGAGGGTGAATCTGCTGTGGGGGATCCTTCAGCCTTGTATTCTGACTATGCCTCATCTTTTATATAAAAATGAAAATAGAAACCGTTGCCTTGTGCAGCTCTAACTGCCATTATAACAACGCTCTTTATAAACCAGCAGGATTTAGCAGAGGCCTGAATGCACCCGTCAGGTTTAGTGATGGATCTCTCTCTAGTGGATTCGAGCACGGACATACAAGCACGTCCTCAGAGGAGCAGAGTGCTTTAGGAGTGGTTTATTTGCTGCACGCTACTGCTGTGTCTGTACTTTTAAAGCTGCAGGTCTTTGTATTTGACTGTCTGAATGTTTCTGGTTCTGAATGCATAGCAGGGAAGTGGCAACAAGCTGCAGTTACTGTTTGCATAGGTTTGTGGGTTTTTTTGCGTTTCTTGATTTTGTCAAAGTGCCCCTTCTCCAAATGTCAGGTAGTTTATGGTAACTTAACTTGAAATATGTAATATAAAAGAATGCAACACCAGTTAAACTACAGAGGACCACACTGTAAACGCAGTTGTTAACGTACTCCTGTGACTGTATTGATTAAACTGGTAAAATCCTATGACATACAGCGACTGTGGTGTTTGAGGACCCCTGGATCTGCGATGGTTGTTTTGTTGTGTTTTGCCGTGCTGGCACATTACATGACCATCAGAGAGGCAGTCTTTTATCAGCAGGACAGAATTAGCTCTTCCTTGGAATCTCACATTGTGCAGTATGGACATACTCCACCCACATCTCACATGTGAGCAATATGAATACAAGGAGTGGGTGTTGAGCATTAAGACATTATTTTTCTGATCTGGTCTACTTCCACATCCTTTTCATTCGATAAGAAAACTAGCATTGAATGATGGCAATAAATCAAGTTTAGCATTAGGGGTTTTGCCCTGCAGCTCCACGTTAGTGCTCCAGGCAGTTTCGTGGTTGTTCTCTGCCAATCTGGCATCTTTATACCATTGTGTATGGGTGGCTGTGCTGCTTATTCCTTGTTGTAGAAATAGGACTAGGACATGGCAAATCTATAACTATCTGGACAAACTGTCTGTGGGCCCACATCGCCTATACACTTGCTGTACGTCACCCTGACCCTAAGTTCTGGCTGAGGTTTCATCCTAACACATTTGTTTACACGATGCTGTTCATTAAATGTACAATGTGTGAGTTTTTCCTCATATATTTAACAATTGGCTCTATGTTGCATAGCACAAGACACCTCATTCTATTGGAATACTGAAATACTTTCTAACCCTGCTGCTTTATTTACCTGCTGGAAAGGATTTTCGTTGAAGGAAATAACCCTTGAAGTGATGGAAACGGACTAAATTAGAGGATGAGCCACATGGCTGGATGTACTATTTTTATCAATGAAAAAAACTTTGGTTTTCACTCGCGTTAAACTGTGGGAAGACATCTAGTTCCACTGTGATGTATTAAGGATGAATTACTTTATACATTATTCAATGAATTTTGCAAAGTTGAGTAACATCAGGTCATATACATAATTATTTTGCGTTTCATGTAAATGCTGATCACTGTTAAAGCTTAGTGGTGACCAACACACAAGAGGGATTTAAAGAGGAAAATGACGACTTATGTGAAATCTTATTGTGTGCTGTATTTCCAAGCTTTGTTAAAATGCATTAATGTACAAATAAAGCTGAAACTTGATGGTGAGTTGTGACTTTGGCCTGCTTCATGTCTCAGTTACTTGGGCCCTGGTTGTAACCTGTGCTACACCCCCAACGTTAGGAGTAGATTATCTTCCATTCTCAGAGCTGTAGTTTTCATTTCAATAAGCCAAGTATTTAAATATTGACAGAATAACTGACTATGTGTCGTGAGTCAGCGGACTCCAAAAATAAAAATATGGACCTGAAAATGTGCATAATAGGTATTGATGAAGCTGAGTGTCTTACTTATATGGTCCATAAACGTACTCCTTTTGTTCACTCTCACCAACCACCACCTTTGGAGAAGGAAATGGTATCCTGTGTACTAACTGCTAAGGTTGGTCGATATGACAGTACTGTAGATACAGTGTGGTGGTGTGGAAAATATTTCTAGTGAGTGGTAGAGATTTTACAACCACTTCTACCATGTCGACAGGGCTGCTATTATGGGAAATAGGACTTTGTATTTTGGTCGTTGCCGTTTTGGCTTTTTGGGGACAGAAGTGACCATATTTGGATGAGTGGGTGGAGCTGAAGTAGAGTTATGGTTCGATGGGTAAGCTAAAGCTAAACACTAGCTTACTGACAGTATTTTTCAATAAACATTTCTGTCTCACATAAAATTATTTGATGGTTGTTAAGTGTCAATCTAAGCCCATTATGGAAGACATCAAAGCCTCTATAAGCTATAATTAGCGGAAGAATACATTCAAGATAGACCACCAAAAAAACTAATAGGATTAAAATATAGTGAATGACACAATAATGGAAAAAAAATGATTGATAGACTATTTTTTGGATTAAAATTCAAAGTAAGTCTATGAGACCAGACCTTTTTAGCGCCAACATCTATTGCTCTTTACGGTACTTCTGCACTGGCTTCCCTTTCCCTTTGTATAAAACCAATAAAATACTGGTCTAATCTGCACATAAGCTGGACTTCTACAGACATCAACAGTCATATTCACACTGTACTTTATTTTGAAAACAATTTTAATGAATGTTGGCGTCACTGTTATGGGTTTACTGTTCTTAACTCCAGTGCTTTCTTATGCTGGACCATTCTTTCAGTGTGTGTGGAAACTCCAAACATCTAAAATAGAATTTAATTAAAGTATGATAAAATTATTGATGTAGTAAGAAATTCACATCTAAATTCAAAGAACAATTACCCAGAACAGAACCAGTACCGTGACGTAAAATTACGTGTACTACAACAAAAGATTCTGGCCATATCACCTACCTCTACTACCTGATATTATTAACTATTAGCAATACACTGACTTTACCACAATATTGACTTTATCATAAACATAGTGACAGCTTCAGCAGCTAAAGAGTTAGCATTTGTTCTCAAAAGTTGGTGGAGTCCAAAAACAGAGGTAAAAGAGTGATTTCCAGGTTGACAGAAACACATCTCCAAGTTAGCCCTCAACATCTCAAAATAAACTGTTTGTTTGTTTAGCATTAGTGTAAGAGACAACTGCCTCTGAACATGAAGTTCATGGTGTTATAAAGGGAAATGAGCCTTTTGCAGGAGAATGGTTGATTCAGAAACTCTAAAAATCCTCTGTTCAATAGTTAAACTTAGGAGTTAAACTTCTTTGTCATGTTTAGAAACGTTATTTAATTTAAAAAAAAGGGATAACAGCAATTTTGTTTAAGTCAAACACAAATTCACATCATTGCAAGGAACCGGTGGCACTGAACAAACTGTGATTATGCACACATACATGCATGCCATCTGTGTGTTAAATAGTACATGGTGTGTGAGGACTTGTGTCAGTAATGTAGGTCTGTCCATCTATTTAAGGCTGATTAATTAGAGCGCTTTGAATAAGGCCAGCGAGAGGGAAAGAGCGCGAGAGTGACTACCATTATGAATAGTTAATCTACAGTATGTGCCAGTTCCACAGCCACCAGGGGGACTTTGGTGATTTACTGGGCCAGATGACACAGTCTGTTTGTCACACAGTCTGTAAAAATACACGACCAGATTTGCTGTAATTCTTGATCTAATTTGAATAAACTTTTCAGGATCAGTGCATCCTGACAAAGATGTCAGACTGGTTTCAAAGAGCTTTCCAGGTTAACTATAGGTGCACTGGCCTCTTATTCCGACTATTCAGTATAATATGTGTTGAATGTCATTAAATGCTTCAATTAAAAATAAGTAAAACCTGTTTTTTATGTTAATTCAATGTCTTTCTGCAAGAACCTTTTAGCCTTCTTCCCAGAACCATTTAAATGACACCAATTCACATTATTTATTCACTATTATCGGCTGCCAAAGAGTTGATGAATTTAATTAGTGAGTGCTTTTACTTATTACCATGTGATCATTTGAGAGCATCAGTACTCATATTTATTTTCAGCAGTTTGTTTCAGTTTTAATTTGTTATCCCTGAGGCTTCTGTCAACATTTCTGTGTTGCAGTGTCTCCATATGCATATGTCTTTAATTTATTGACGTTTGAGCCTCGAGGCCTTCTTCTAGATCAATACTGAGACAAAAGCCCAGCCCTGGTGTCCACACTCACAGACTTGCAGACTCTGAGACGCGTACATGGTAAATCCCTGAAGACTTAGGGCTATGTCACTGTCAAATCACAAAATAACGGAGGACTCTCTTGCGGACATTCAGAGTCCTCTGTGGCTACGTTCTGCAAGATGGCAGACTTTGACTGAGGAAATTACAACTCATATACTTATAACATTAAGCATGAATTTACCAAGAGAAGCTCTGAAGTGTAAAAACACACACAACCAAACAAAAACAGTATGGCAGAAATGTACACAGAAACACTTAACAAGCACCAAATCAGAGGAATGCATCGTAAAGGAAATATGACTACAAGTGTCTGTCAATAACATGATTCTTTGTCCTATTTCAGTTGTCCTACATCTGTTAAAAAGCAGGACAGACACGGTGTAAGTAGTAAATTAGTTATTTCCAGTTTTCTGTTACAAAACAGTGATTTGACAGCGAGTCATAATGCTAGTATGACTTCTGTGTTGCTGCAGTACAATATTAGGTACAATTACAAGTTGTGCATAAAAAACTAAGCAGTATTGAAGTCACAGTATTGAAAAAAAATCTTGGGTGATAGAAAAGTTGAGGTGGAAAAGGCAACATACTGACTAAAGGTAAAAATGAATAACTGCAGTGGAAACGTATTTTAGTGGTGTGTGTATCTATGAATTAATAAGGAAAGTACAACAGGCATGAGGATTAATATAAGCAACAGAAGATTTATGTATGAAGAGCTGCAGGAGCAAATGTAAGTCAAACAGTACAAGACAGACGTTAGATGAGACATGAGACATTATATAAACCAGACGAGTGGTTTGGGTTTTACATCTCGGAAAGTGCACAGATGTTGTATCTATCGGCTCCGCAAGCAACAGCTCTGTTACTGTATGAAACACTGCATCTAATGTGCAAACCTTTAGACCATGATAATGAAGAGCCAGCTCTTAATGTTCACATGAGAGTGGATGGAATTGTGCATAAATGTGCAATTTTCTATGTGATACATTGGGAAGGTTTCACTTACAGTATGTATTCACAAACACATACAGCTCATCTCTGTGGTGTAAACAGCTATTGCATTCTGATGCTTAAGAGTTTGACATTTGTTTAGAACAGTTCAGATATTTTACAGCATTTTATAGGTAGAAAATACTAAAATGACACTTGTACAGTGTATTGCATAAACCGTAGAAAATGCACAGCTTTTATACATCCCTTTTTTTGTATGTATTCCACAAAAGTACGTCATCTATAGGATGATAGAGATGACAGATTGGCCATAGTTTCCAGTGTGACTGGTCACGCTTGCATCATCATGTTAAAAAAGCCCAGTCCGTGTTTTGGCAGTTTAACAAGAGCAAAACATCTCTTTACAGCAGGTGCTGTTTGACCCGGTCTGAACAGGTGGGCGGCTGCACTGAGCTGTCTAATTATTCAGGGTATGTGTAAGCACGAAGGCTCTGTTTCTGTGCACATGCAGCCTTATTCATGGTGAATTATCACAATATCGAACAGAAGAGGACAGAAGCTGCATGTGCCTAAGGAAAATGCCAAGGCACCGCCATGCAGAGTCATAAAACCATAGTCCTTTGTACGTATTCCCACTGACAAGATGGTCAAGGCTTTTTTTTTTTTTTTGCACTGACCATTAACAGCATGTCCACATTTAAACTCTCTGACTCAAGGGGAAAACCCGGCCAGTAACTCAATGTTTCATACTGAAACGCAGCTTAATGTCTTCATTTTCTGGCTCATAATCAAACATATTAATGATACACATCTATCATATTTTTACCATCAGTCAGAGACAGCAGAGCACTTGGACCTCTCTCTTTGATCAATGTGCTTCATACTGTTGTTGTCGCTCCACTGTGTGGGAGTGTGTGTGTATGTGTGTGGGCGGCTGCTGGCTTTTTTTTTTATTGTCTATGCGTGTGTTTTGCTCTGTGTGGGTGCTAGCTGTATGCACTGCATGTGTAAAGAGAGGAGGAAAGAAGCTGCTGAATCTCGGCACAATCTAACATGCAGAGACACAACTATACAAGAATATAAAATGGTACGGCTTCAAGACTCAAGGCTGTGTCCAAGACTGTGTAGTGAAGAGCCAAGCGCATTGTTTTACAGCTTATAATGTGGCATCTGTATTTGGTCCATGGCCAATAAAATACAGGTTTTATTAGTGCATACTTTTACATATGTGTCTCACAAAATGAAGAATGTTGTATAGTGTATATAACAGAACATAATATAGTATATAATAGATTATATAATGCAAAAAATACTAAAATACTTAATCTCTATTCATATCAAGAAACTTATTTAATCGTGCTCCTGAAAAACTTTAAGTTCAGACACTCTGAACAATACATTCTGTTTTCACAAATGAGTCAAGTAAAGTACTACAAGTTTAACTCCTCTTATTAATGGATGTCTAAGGTGTCAGACTTCTGAAGTATACTAGGTTGTTCATTAATCCATCCAAGGAAATCCTGCCAACTTTGATCTACAATCTTAATCACAAGTGTTCTACGTACAGTATTATAAAAGAGAAACCACAGGTAAAAATAAAATAAATGAATTGTGGCTTGATTTAAGTGGTTTATGCATAGCAGCAAATAAAAATAGCTTACTCTGAAAGTGCTCATAAAACTGTTGTTGCATATGCATATTACTTATATGCTGCAAATAGGTATCTCTATTTCAGAACATTAGCGCATGATGTCAACTGCACACTGCAGGTCCATCAAAATATGACAGTTGAGGTGGTAATAATGTTGACAATTTTCATTACAGGGGTACATGTCAGTGGGTGGAATATATTGGGCAGCAGGGGGACATTAATCCTAAAAGTCCGTATGTTGGAAGCAGCAAAATGGGTAGAGGCATAAGCATCTGGGAGACTTTGTGACTGTTACTTACTGGGTCAGAGTATCTCCATAACCGCAGGACTTGTCAGGTGATCCTGGTCTGCAGGGGTTAGTACCTAGCAAAAGTGGTCAAGGGAGGGACAATCAGATTTCAACACAATCGGGCAACTGTGTGATATGATCTACAAACAATCAGTCAGTTTGATTGGTGGGTTACTAATCACCACAGACCATGAACACCCAACAAGATCTGCTGTTGGGCTAATGTGACACCTTTGTCTATCCATCACAAATTGCGACCACTAAGATTCTTGCCCAATTTTGCCTGTTTCAAACACTTAACAGAGGTCTTGTGTATTTCTGTCCCTTTCTTATATCCTACATCTACACCTTTAAGGTGCATTTAAACTGCTTTTGCGATCATACAAATGAAAGACTGATGTTGCAACTACTGCAATTCAATTCATTGTGCAGTCCTTGCTGCTAGCCTGCTGCCAACCTTATGGATGCGACCCATAATTTTGTTCTGGATGTGAATTAAATAATATTAGAGCACATTAATGGTTGCACATAAAACACTGTATCATTCATGTTCTTTGTCATTTCAATTTAGCTTTTGAAAAAAAGTACTGGAACACAAGGTCAAGATTAGTCCCAGATTACAGTTTATGCAACCGATCCAAAACTCTCCACTAGCACTGCTTTGGTGGTGCAAACTAAGTATCCGAAATAGTACTTCAATACAGTGAAAAAAAAACGGAGCTATGGCATGAAGGACATTGGTTAGCAGCTTAACTAGAGGAGATATGACTACATAAACAGGATCTTTGGTACACTGGGGACAAATGCAATCAGGATGATTAGCATATTAACATCCTTCACAGCTATGACATTTTTACCTCAGCTACCACATGCTGCTACACAGTGGCAACAGCAGTCAGTCTAGGCTGAAGCAGGCATGACACCTTTGCCATGAAAATGACTTTGACAGTTTGTTTGTTCTGTGTCTTCTGTCAAAGCTAGAGAGAGTTAGAATGAGTAGGAAATAGATACAGGCAGGCAGAATGGGATACAAACACTAGGATGAAGAGGAAGAGAAGATCAGGAGGTGTGGATTATATAAGACCATTGCAAATATCATGGTAAAGACCTGAGAGGGAACGGAGCTATTTTAAACCTGGGCTACAGCTCAGAGAAATAAGCAGTGTGGGCTGATATGTTGGCCATCACAGAAAACTGCGCTTGTGTATGTGTGTGCAAAACGTGTGTGTTTCCCTCCCTGCAGAAACCTGGCAGATAGCGGACTGGGACTTTAAAGACGTGTTACATAATGCCGACTGGGGTTTTTAATCAGAGTGAAGCACCTCCAAAATTGTCTCCTGGTCAAATAATCACACCCTCCCCCAAACAGAAAAAAATATCCTGATTGATCTCCAGTTTCAGGACACTGGACGGAATGGAAAAATCACTGAACGGGCCAAAATTAAGCAGACTTTGACTTAAAGGTGAATGTAGGTGAGCACAGAATACACTGCCAGTGAATCACATGACCCGACTCTAACACCACAAAGGTGCTATTATTACTAAGACTGCAACGTAAATCAATAGCATTACATCACCCATGTGTATTAGCTATGTTTAACGTTAGTGAGGCTATACAACTGTCACAGTGGTGATGACGTGGGTGAGACAGGAAAAGACTGGTCAAAGATTATCTATACAAAGATAATGCACAGCAGACTTTGGATGTCATCAAAGTCAGCAACATCAGAAGGGTTGAGAATGTCATGTGAATGGATGAATGCCACATTTATCACAGTTTTTACTGGTAACTATCATTTGCTTAATTTTCCAGCTTGTTTCTACCTATTTTAAGCCCTACTCCCGGAGGACTAGCATAACTTCTAGACCTCTGGAAATCTGTAATAATTGTGGAGGATGTCTGTGATTTTACTCCCATGTGAATCTTTCGTGTCTACTTTGTTAATTACTATAATAACAATAAAATAGTCCTGTGAGAATTGACATCTCTATGAGTTGGAGTGATTTTTGACATTTGTTGTTTCCTCCATACATTTATTCTGCCTTATTCCTGGAACTACAGAGGCTGCTATGTAGGATTAGGCCAATGCCAAACACTTTACTGGGCTGATATATTGGATTTCAACATTAGGTGCTGCATTTTAACTAAGTAGAAGAGAAGACATGAGACCAACAAAGCTCATAGATGAGGCTGTAGTAATTCCAGTCCAATTGGTGGTGGTAACGCACATCAAATAATGAGAGGAAGCAGGAGTACTGATGAGACAAGGCCGGTTATGTGAGACTTAACTGCACTGTCATCAGGTTTGCCATGACCTTTTCACTGTAGTGTTTACATGTTTTGTTGTCTCTACTTTATTGGCTTGTTTCTTTTACCGCCTTCAAATTGGCCACACTGGTACCATATTGGTCTCTCACGTCACCATAAAATCCACATGAGCTTTCTAATAAACCAACATAATGCGTTCCATGCACATTTTCTCCTTCTGACTTTGGTTTAACAGTAAATCACTTCATGTGACACAGTCAGTTAGTCTGCTTACAACAATATATTTTGTTAAGCAAGATGTCACTCATTTATGATTTATCATCACTTTCTGACACAATCTGACATAACGACAAATGTCAGTTTGGTGGTGTCCCAAGCTTGTACACCAGATCGGACTGGCAAAACCAGAAATTGGCCCAAATTTGCTGCACTGGTGATTATAAATTAACGTTTTAAGTGTTTTCAGAGGAAATTAAAGACATTGCAAAATTAAATCTCTCAGAAGTGCAAAATCTGACAAGATGATGAGCTCAATGACATATATGACAATGAACACTAAGGTGCATTTCTCTATTTTCCAGCAGATCGAATGTTATCTGTAAGTGGGAGCCTATGAATAATGAGCCCTGACATTAGATCTGGGTTATAATCAGTCAGTAATTTGGAGTAAAACCAGACTTTATTCATCCTGTGCAAATACACTGCATGAAACACAGATGTAAGGGGGTAAATTAGTGTATCACTAGGGGTCCCCAGGTTAAACTGGGTCTTTGAATGAGATCTGTGTTTCCACATCTCACAAGTCTGTGTTGTTGAAACAGAGACCAGCCTTCAACCAAGTCTCCTCGATCTGTGTGACTGAAAATACAACTTTAATGACAGAATGTTGATTTTAATCTGCGTTTACATTCACTGCTCCCATTTTAAAGAATGGGGTCTGATCTGCTGCAAAAGGGGTGAGACAGCGGAAAAACCCACTTGACACAAAAACAGGAAATCACTCGGCTCTTGGTGCTGCCCTGATCATGTGACCGACAGCATATTTCAGCAGTTCTGACGGATTGGAAAAATTACGCTTATCACCTTAAAACAGTACAATACCACTTTTAACTCATAGTTTAACAAATACCTCCTGCAGTTATAGAATATTTGTCAAAATCACTGTAATTAGTTATCTCGTTATCTCCAATGCCTGCAGCTTGGACAGCAACAGTTCTTGAAGCTCTGGTTATAAAAGAGATCAGTTTCATAAACTCATGGGCACTGTATAAAAAAACTTTAAAAACCTCCTCTACCAGTGAAGTATTATTTCTGTACTGCACCACCATATTGTTGTCATGCAGCAAATGGAACTTACAAATTACAGAAATTCACAAAGTGCACTCCTGGTAGGAAGGTAGCATTTTCCTTGACAACCCCTATCAGACATTTGTTGAGCCACTAATTGATTCATGACGCAGAAACGACAGTGTTTGGGTCAGGATAGTACAGTATGTGCTGCAGTAAATGATCGTAATCTGGGGACGAAATGCTCAGTTTGATGTGGCACAGTAAAGTGAGCGTTCCTTTTATAACTGTATTGATTTGCAATATAATGTGCGGTGACCTCTCAAAAAAAAGGCCAGACAGATTTGCAAAATGGATGAAAGGGCAATGTTCTCTGCAGACAAAAGAAAAGGTGTCCCTGTCATAAAACCTCTACTATGTGGTCCATGTAGATAACAAATGTATTGAGCAAATGCTTGATTACTTTTGTCTGTTGCCTCATGTGGTAGAAGATTTACCAGACAAAAAAAAAAAAAGTCAGATCCATCATTGTTAACATCTAAAGGCCCATTTATGCTCACTTTACATACGTAAATAGGTATATCCCTTCCAAATGGTGCAACCATCACTGCCTTTTATACTTCCATGCGTCCAGTGCGTTGTAATGAGAGCGACACTCTGAATTAACATATTGGACAAATATCAGGAAGAAGAGTATTTTGAGAGAAAAAGACGAAAGTCAATAATTACAAACATGGTGATGACAGAGGAGGTATTACTAATGTTTATATTGAGAATGTTTGTCGTCGTAAATATGTCGATAGTTTCTCACAACTCACAGTTACTTTTCGAAAAGTTTTGCTATTTCTGGAAATTATTCTCTTCAAATGTCAACACTGCCCCTGCGATTCCCGGCAGTACTGCTCCATTACCTCTGTAAAATGTGATCCCAGAAATTGGACGGAAATATGCACATAATGACTGTATGACAGACAGAACACTCCGTCTGTATACATATGCATATTTGACGTTGATGGGCTTTAACACGTGGGCTATGTGTGTTTTTTGTGGTGAGTGAGTCCACAGAGGATGGGGAGTAAACGTGCTGACTGACAGACACTAGTAACTATCATCTTCCTGCCAGTTTAGAAACTACTGTGGATCACTGTGGATATTTTCTTTAAAGTGTAGATTCATACAACACATTCTTCAGATTTGACAACCTTGCGCATCAGACTTCCACACCTGTCACCAACATCTCTAGAGATGCACATTACTAGTCCTGCGCAATCTAGCCAAAGTATCACAGGGTAATTTTCTGAGGAAGAATCACAATCATCCACAATCTGAATCACTGCTTTTTCAACAAAATGACAGATCATTACAGTCAAATTGGAAATTTCACTCTAGTTTTCTTTTGTGTCTGAAGTTTTGTTTCTGTTATTGTTATGTGACAAGAAACTCTTGGTTTTATCATCATTTTGGACTGACATTACAATTTGGATGAAGTAAACGCTAATCAAATTGTGTACCTACAGCTGCAATATTTGTGATGACCCTGCACCCTATGGGCACTGGGGGTCGCTGTCCAGTCTGGTTTTACAGGTGGAGCCACGCTGATTAGTTTCCGATTCGGTCCACCTGTGTCAAGTGGCCCACCTATTTAAGCAGCACAACATGGCTGTTCAGTCTCTGCTTGCTCTTCCCCTGGTCGGTTCAGCACTGCCGCTCTCTGCTCTGGTCCACCTGGCCCTGCTCATTTTGACTGGCTTCATCTGTTCTTTTGCTTATTCTGTTTTGGTTTCCATTGAGTTATGGTGGAATTTAGTTTAATAAATCACTGTTTGACTTTTTACCACCTCGTCCGTCTCCATCTTTGTCACAGCCTAAGAGCCGGGTTGTGACACTAACTAGACAGTGTCAGCTTATTTTGCCCTGTTGGACTTAATCAAAAACATATTCAGACTAGCATAACTCTAAAGCTTCCGTGTACGATACACTCATTGCACATCGATAGCTCAAAAGTCAGACTCGCAGCTGACAGACTTACAGTAATTCTACGGCATCATTATTATCATTAACTTGCAGATTTTGTGTAATGTGTTAAGTATTGCTATAAGTGAACTACATCAAACTGGCAGCAACTGTAACCAATACACATGCACACACACACACGCACACATCTGATAAATACCATGATACTGATATAGGTGCCATTTAAAATGTATGCTTTCACAGAGCTGCTATGTATTATTTTAATGACATAATCGGTACTATCCCTCTGAAAAGTAGATCATATGCCAAATTAAGATTGATCACCATCTAAGATCACCACAGAAGATGATGCATACAACATGAACACATGCAGGGGTAAAATAACCATCACTTGGTTTACAAATACCAATTACAAATGAGTGTCTGTCTCTAGGAAAGCAGCATCTAGTTGTGAAAGTCAATGAACAGTCAGAATCTAAAATTTTTTGTAAATAAATCAGCTTTATTAACAGTTAATTATAATTCAGAACCACCAGTAGAGGATTTACAAAATAAGCTATGCCATAATCACAATCAGGATTTCAGATTGTCTATCAATGCATTGTACAGTCAGACTTCTTCTGCCACTCTGGTGCTTAGTATAAATCACAAACCACAGACAATATACATTCATAAAACAAAGAGAAGGCAGTGATAAAAAATAGCTTGAGCTTCAGTCTTAATGTCTTAATTCACTGTAATAACAGGAGGAATTAAATTACATAATTACCATAAGATATAATTGTCCTGTTGTACAGCAGAGGTACATGACTCAGATGAAAATGGGCTTTAAAAAAGAGCCAAGTGCACTCTGAGTACACGATGTTACTTAATGTATGATTACTGACATTACATGCCAGGCCATTTGCTTTTGTGCAACCCAGTGACCTGGGGTTTTAATGCACTCTTTTGGTACTTTTTTCCTTTTTAACTACTATAACTAAAAGTGTACAAAAACTATAGCGCAGAATTATACGTGGATATGTGCGTCTATGTGTGAATAAAAGTGTGAATACTGTGTGAAATGCATTTAAAGGCATTATATGTAGCATTGATATTCCAAACTCTCAACAGCAGGTGGAAGTCATGTACCAGAACACACATAGGTCTACCAAAACCACCAACATATCAACAGTACGTATTCACAGACTGTATCACTCACTGAATAAAGTAGAAAGCTCATTGTTTACACATATTGGTATTATGGTATCAAGTTTTCCTCTACAAACAAACACCCATAGACTAGCTATTTTGACATATATTTATTTAATATAACACAGCGTCTTATAATGTTCACGTGCTGCATTAGTTTACATTAATGCTCTGTTCACTTAGCTCTGTTTTTAGACAGAGAGCAGCTACAATAAAACCACAAATCACCTGATTTCATCATCAAACTCCATTCATTTAATTTACAGCTGTGTCCAGTGGTGGAAAAAACAACAGTTCTATCTTTTATCACTTCATCACTTTGTTTGACTCTTAAAAGTTGTTTCTTAGCAGTTCTCATCTTGTCACCTTCAGATACTTTGGTAAAGGCCCTGTGTTGTTAGTTTTCCTCACCATGGTAAGCAGGCTGAGTGACTCACTACTCCCTCAAGTGGTCACATATGATAATTTAACCAAATATTTATTGATATATATAAAAGTAAAAATGGTATATATAGCCACTTTAAAGTATCAAAAATAAAGGCCGTCATTCCTGCAGATTTTACTATTTTGTGTTTTGACTGTTTAGCCCCAACTAGAGCATCAGAAAAGTCACATCAAGTTCACAAGTGTCAAATGGTTGTGGTTAAGTAACAGTGACATTGTTTCCCTCTGAAAAGACTGAACTTGGACAACAATATGGAAATATTTTTGTAATACTCAAGTACAACTACCTAAAAGAACAGCACTACTCAGTTGCTTCGATTACTAAAAATGGGTGACCTATTCCTTAAAGAATTAAACTAAATGAGGTATTTGTAAACTCATTCTGAATGTTCTGGCTCCAGTGCACTGATTAAAAGTCCAACTAGCCTGCAGCAGACATGGGTTAAAGTCTGTCTGCACTTCTAGAGACAATAATGGTCTGTTTATACCTGGGTTCAGGGGTGTTTTCTCCTGACTGTCTGACCTCAAATCCAGGAGAAACAGTCATTTACACCTCCAGGAGAATACCTAGTCTGAAGGCATTGTGTTGTAAACAGGTAGAGCTGCACACTACATAAAACTGCAGGAACAATTAGACAGTTACATTGTTTTTGTCTGCCTTTGTACATCTACTTCAGGTGCTTCAGAATGTCCTCCCTTGTCCTCTTTCCTATTTCCATATTTCTCGTCTCCAGGCCCCTGATGGGAGGGCTCCTCACCTCAGTGCCGCTAGACACCTGTCCTGCACCCTGAGCCAGGACACTCAGGGCCAGAACTCTACCCACATGATTATCATCCACACCACTGAACACATTCATGCCTTTAGGTCTGGCTCCAGCTCATTATTTACCTACAGTGGCTCCACATAACTATAAATCTACCACATTTGCTCCTAGTCTTCAACATTTATCATTAGGAAAAGATATAATAGAGATTTAAGATTCACGCTAAGAACTTAATTTTCAGAAAATAGCACAGCCATCATAAACAATCAAACTGACCAATAATTAAAGGTTTTTACTGCAACAGGCACACATACACCGCCGACAGGAGCCTAATTATACATACATACTAGTGCATAAGCTGTATAAACACAGCAGGGTTCATTTCTAAGAAGACAGCTGGCATATATTTGCAGATGGCATAATGCAAACTAGCTCTAGATTATGCCTCTTGGGTATTAGCATACATTGTGACTTTGGTTTGCAAACAGGTTTTAAAAAATATATGCATCTACTGTATCTCTCTATATAACTGACTGTTCCATCCTTATGGCTAGAAAACATGAACTAACAATGACACACAATAGGGTTACATTTCAGGTAACCAGGTTTCCCAGTTTGTGTGAGATTGCAGAGCATTTTTATCCCTTGTTCTCACATCCCACATACTGATACAATGCCTCACATTTGAACCCTTAAGGAATACATAATACTACTCAGGTTTATATCAAAATGTAGTGCAAATGGTTATAAATCTGCACGAGAAAATAAGAATTTTGGTACTTTTGTCCTTCAGTCTCATATACAATACACTTATTTTGGCATAATATAAGGTTAGCATGAATATTAAAACTTTATGTGATAGATGTAGTATTTAATGCAATAACATCCAACCTGAGTTGCTTATTGGTGAAGCTAACCAAAGGCTAACTGGAGCTAGCTTTAGCGCTGCCCTCTGCTGGTAGAGAATGACAACACACCTCTTTATGTAAAACTGAAACATGGTGTAATTCAAATGCATCCCAACCAATGGGTTAAGTCCTGTAGAGATTGAAGGATTCCTTGTAACCTGTCAGTTTATTTTATTTTATGTTTTGTTTTGTTTTTTTACGTAGAGAGACTAACTTAAGTCTACTAATTCGAACTTAGCTAGCATGGCTTCAGCAGACTCACCTGTAGGCGAACCTGTCCAACTTCTGTACTCATGTTGTCATTAGCTCGAATATTCAGTTTTAGTTCGACGGAGATGAGGAATTGTCAATCACTGCCTTGCAGAGCCCTGTAAAAAGGCAGACACTACTGCCCGGTGCCGGCGGTATAAAGCTCCTGAGGATTTCTGGTAATGTAACGGGCAGGTGGACAATTAGCTAGCCAAGCTGTCCGTTGTCAGCTAACTGTTGCCTATTTTTTCATCCGTGCTTATTGGCAACTACTCTAAACTACTCTAAACTTACTGGCAACAACACTAGAATTATTTTCTTTGTTTTTAAGTTAATATTCCTTATCACACTATTTTTTTCCTTTTCAGCACCACGTTTGTAGTGGCAAAACCTGCCTTTAACAACAACTGCAGTGAGTAGTTTTCTGTAGCTACAGTATGTTGTTAGCTGTTAGCGATTAGCTTTAGCTATATTTTCTGTAGCTGTTACACTTTTCTCAACAAAAGTTTTGCTATTAGCAAGCCTGTAACAGTATATTTAATATGTCATGGACAGCAAAAAAAATCTGAAACATAAAATAACCAGAAACTGCCGATGAGGGTTATAAAAAAAAAAAAAAAAAGAGTATGATGCGCCTTACTAAAATAATAGGCTTCAGTGGTTGGTCTGTAGTCAGCAGGGCTTTGTTTTGCTACTTAGACTTAAATGACTTCAATATGATGTACTTTTTAAGCTTCATCAGCCAAAAATTGCAGTTCCACCATAGTTTACCAGAAGTGGTCTAAAAGGAGACTCACATCCTCATGTTCATAGGTATTTTCAGAAGAAAGGCGCTTAGAAATGTGTCAAAGGAGAAATAGAAACAAAGAGGGGAAACTGGTGCCTTTTTGACAACTGATTTCAGTCCAGTGTCTGAAGGGTAGATCTGCTTCACTGAACAACAACTGGTAACAATGGAACAGTGCTAGGTTTCACTTCTTATCAATTTAAGTGTTTGACAGTAGCAAAAAGCATATATAAAGAGATAAGAGGAAAAAGACAAAACTGTGGCACTTTTTGAAAATTACTTTTTGTCTGAAGTGACAGAAAAGTAGCTCTGTTTCTGTGGAGAAAACGATTAGCTTTCACTTGTCAGTAAGAATTCTTTGTATGTGACTGAAAGCTTTAAATGCAGATCATTGTTAGGATTCGATCAGATGTAACTGTACTTCTCTGCTTCGTGGTTCATCACAGTAGGAACATGGCAGCTCCCACAGCTTCACTTTTCCACAGCGGTATGAAATGGTTTTTAGTATTTAGTCTTTTCATTTGGACAGAGAAGGAGAGGTGCAGGAAGAAGGTGTGTCTGTTCAGATTCTGGTGTTCCCAGAACAGCTGGATATGAGAGCATAAAACATTATTACCTACACTGAAGTAATGATCATCTTCATGCTAACACACAACTGACATTATTAACTAACACAACTGAATTGTTCAATTAAAACATTATTCAATTACACTTTTCCTGAATCGAAGCTTCATTTCCTGTTTTGCTGCTGCTGAACATTGGTTCCACTGTTGTTTTACATGTACATTTATTTTGACGCACATGACGCCTGGATCAACACAAGGTTGTATGTTAGTTCCAACTTAAGTTAATAAGTTGGATACAGATGTGTTGTAGACTGCAGTGCACATGTTGTTACCTCCACCAAGGAGGTAATGTATTCACCAGGGTCTGTCTGTCTGTCTGTCTGTCTGTGTGTTAGCAACATAACACAAAAAGTCATGGATGGATTTTAACAAAATTTTCAGGAAATGTCCGAAATGGGACATTGAACAGGTGAGTCGATTTTGGGGGCTGATCCAGGATTTTTTTAATGGCATTTTCAGTTGAATAACCTCTCAGCTGGCATGTCTGTTTCTGCACATGACATTTGACACCATGTCAACGTGGGCCTATTGTTTATCTGTTGCTAGGTAACCCACTTCAAGGGGATTGTTTTTGTGCTTTTCTAGTTTTGACTTTTTTTATTGGCGTAATAAACTTATCTCTGATAGAGCTCTTTTTTTATATTTTATTTGTGATTTTTCACAAGACAACAATACAGTTACATACATACAAGATAAAGTGACCTCACCGGCCCACAGCAAGAGGGCCAGAGACAGCCGATCACAGACACACATAAGGGAGAGAGATGGGAAGAAAGAAAAAAAAAGAAACAAGGGAAGAGAGACACATGTTGACCTCACACCTCCTAGGTCCTGCAAATCTCTGATACAGTTCATTCCTTTACTTTCTTTACTTTCTTGGTAAATTCCACTGGTACTTTCAGTTGAATAACCTCTCAGCTGACATGTCTGTAGGCATTTAACACCATGGCAACGTAGCCCTATTGTTTATCTGTTGCTAGGTAACCCACTTGAATTCTATGATTCTGGGCATAGCGACATGATTGGCCATTGGGAGGCCATTGCATTCCAAATTTACTAATATTTCCCAAAATATTGGTCCTATACACTTGCCGTTTTCACTAGTCTCTTCCTGGACCAAAAATAATCTACATAAGTATGCCAAACTGCAGCAGTCAGCTCTTTCCAGATTTTGTTTGATGCCCGAATCACACAGACAGAGTCCACTTCCCTTTTATAATACAGAATGTTTTTGAACAGTTTACTAATGAGCTTCCACCAAAAGTAGGGTGACATTGATGTGAAGGTTAAGATGAAAGCCCACAGAGGATATTAGGAACGGGCTCTCCATGTCTGCATCAGCAGGATACTTGTGTATATTTCTCCTCTTTTTGTCAGTTGCAGTCAAAGTGGTCTGACTGCACGGCACAAGCTGCAGCAGTACTCACTCACAGTGTCCTGAAAATGATTGTGAGAGATATGAGAACATATTTGCACCAAATATATTTGCACTGTTAAGCAAATACTCACTCGAAGTCACTTTGCACTGGAAATTGTAAGGTCCTATTGTATTCATATTTAATTTTATATTGATATAGCTAGATATTTACTTGAACAACTTTGTGCAATTTTTTTTTTTTTGTTGGAATGTGGAAAACATCCCACTTTGTAATTTTTTATTTGGTAATATGTAAGTTGTTTATACAGTTTACATTTGTCATAGTATTGGTGACATTTAATGTTTTGGTCCTTGAGTTGTGTTCAAAATAAAATGGACAACAAAATAACACTTTTTTTTGTCATTGTTATTATTTCTATACAGATTTTTTTAATTTTACTTTTATACTTTTTGTGGTTGTTGTTTCAGCTCATTATAAGACATGTCTTTTTCACATCTTTACTATTTTTTCACCTATTCAAATAATTGTTTATTCAAATTGAATCGAACATCATTGATATATTAATTGATTACAAAATAATTGATAGCTGCAGCTCTAGAAGTTAGGCCTCCAATCCATGCAATAATAATAATAATAATAATAAAAGTAAACACCTATTTACAGAAAAGTCAGACTATGTTGTCAGCAGGATATAGGTTTCATGATTGACACTTCATGGCAGTTTCAAAGGTTTATTATTTTCTTCACTCCTGGATGAACTGTTTTTCTGTCTCTTTCTGCAAGGCTTGTTTTGTCCCTGTCAAACCCGGGGGCTGAGCGGTGAATCTGCTCAGGCTACAGTACCTTGTGCCTCTGCCACTGGCAGCCCCTGTAGTCATACGGGAAAAAGTTTCTTTAAATGTACCACGCTGATTTGGGACAGTCCCATGATTCTTTTCATGAAGTTTCCGACTGTGTTTCACCATATTCTGGGTCATTTCTTTGATCTCATGAAGTTTGAAGTGCTGAGCCCACGGGGAGGCTGTCAGTACATCATGGACTATCTGTGACTGGATCGAGCTGAAATGGGGCCAAAAGCGTGACGATTTCTACATTTTAGTAATGACACATTGCTTCAGTACATTTCAGAGTGTACAGATTATCCCACCTGACTGGAAGCTGAAATGCTGAATAATAAGTTTCTCCCCCATGGATTTTCCTCTGTGATCTGATTAGGAAAAAAAGCTCATGGTGTCCTTGATGATTAGCAGCCGAAGCATAAACATAAAGCCAAATCTGTCTTGAACATATGGTGTTATAGGCGTTTTAAAATACTGCATTATTCATTATGTTTTAAAACAGAACTGAGCCCATCTCTGCTGCCCAGCAACTCCAGCCTCTACATTTTCAGTCTGTGCTTTTTGTATGATGCTGTGTTTGCTTCTGTAGAGCAGCATCTAGTGCCAGCTGATTTGACACATCCACATGACGTCCTCCCACAGCCAAGGCCGAGGCGCCGGCTTCACCTTGACACAAAGGACACAGAGGAACAATGGTTGGTTGTTTCATAAAAGTCCCCTTGTAGCTACAAACACAGTCTCCAACCTGATAATCTACTTTGGTGTGCTTGATTTCAGATGAGTCATGTTATGATTCAGCATCCTTGTTTCACACCTCTCTGGCCTGCTCTCTAATCCTGCTTTATGAAACACCCCACAGGTGAAGAGCAGGTGCTGTTGTTTTTACTGGTGAGATGCGGCGCCATCTGCTGGTAGAACCACCACAAAGCCGTGTTTGGGAGGTTTCTCTCCACTGCAATATGTTCCTTCTGTTAACAATGAGGTATAGCCATCATTTTGACCTCCACTAGTTTTATTAGAGGATCAGGTCTGAGGTTTAGAGGTTATAATCAGTTATAAACCTAGAATTAAAAAAAAAAAAAAGGATATGCAGACTGGTTTAATTCAGTGGACCTTATATGCAGTGATTACACATCCAAACAAATGACACAGATTACATTTACATTAATTTACTAACTGTACGTGTAAATAACTGCCTACTTGTTGGTTGAACATCATATTTTTGAATAGAGCTGCAGTTATCAAGTATTTTTGTAATCGATTAATCTATCAATTATTTTCTTCACTTCAATTAATGATTTGAATTATTGGATTATTTGAAAATGCATGTCTGTTTCTGCACATGAAATTTGACACCATGGCAACATGGGCCTTTTGTTTATCTGTTACTTGGTAACCCACTTCAATGATGATTCTGTGATACTGTATTCCAACTACTGTCTCCCAAAATATTGGTCCTGTCAACTTGCTGTTTTTCGCCAGTTTCTTCTTTGACCAAAAATACGTAAGTATGCCATTAATAAGTCTTTAGAGTTTGTTTTCACAGTAATAAAATATTGTAAATTAATTCTGTATACTTAAGGTAAGATAAGATAAATAAAATAAGACTTTATTTATCCCACCATGGGGAAATTGCACAGTTAACAGCAGCAACATACAACAATCACAGATAGAAAAGACAGGTAGAAAAAGGAAAGAAGGATGTAT
>JAPQRQ010000016.1:4436869-4449982 GCA_037367365.1 Apogon talboti
TGGCCGAGTGGTTAAGGCGATGGACTGCTAATCCATTGTGCTCTGCACGCGTGGGTTCGAATCCCATCCTCGTCGGATGCGATACATTTTCATCTTACAGTTTATGTATTTTTTCATCCAGTAATAATACCTCAACACTACGTTACACCTCAATTAAACGGCAGTTTTCCCAAGACGTAATGCTTATATCAACTCATCCAATGGACAGGACAGGCTGCTACAAAGCATATCCGGTATCAACCCACGCGTCGTGACCATGTCCTGGAAACATGCCTATCACCAGGTTTACAGTCTCAACGTGAGCAAGGATACATATATTTTTGATGACGTTATAATCATGGTTCTACCGAAGGTTACAAAGCAGGTATAATGGAAGTAGAACAATAAGGATGATAGCACAAAATATCAAATTATCATGCTAATATTAACTCGTAGTACGGTATAGACATCCCAAACATATTTCTAGCATTCCTGTTATTCCAAATAAACAAATATGCATTTCAGATTTGCAAAATAATACCAAATGTGGTGCGCATGTGTAGGTTGCACTTTCTCATTCTAACTCTAGATGGCAGTGTTTGCTCAGGATTGAGCTCAAATCTCTGCACCTATTGCGTAAAGCTAACCCACACACCAGTCACCAAAATGCTATTTCCTATAAGTACCGTCAAAACAAAATGACTACATGCTGCAACCTTTCAAATATTCGGGTATATGTTCGCTATTTTCTCATATAGTGTCATAATTAAACTCATCTGAATCACCCTCCACAGACCGCAAGTGTAAAATACAATGGTCCATAACCGCAACACGTGTCACATGTGTAAACAGGAAGTGAGGCTAATACTCGGTCATGTGCAGCAACCCATTCGCGACCGTTAACATATCCTGCACTGTATTGTCCAAGTGTATAGCTATTAAAACGTCAATATGAGTCTCGAGGCCTGGTACATGGACAGTTCTGACGAAGACCAGAGGAAACCGCACAAACTGAACCCGAACCAGCCGGCGACTTTAGACGAACTGAAAAAGCTTGGTGTTTATTACTGGAAGGTAAGGCAGCTGCCATGTTAGCTGCCATCACAAAGTTTCTGGATCTTGGATTGCTTTAAACTGTTTTTAGTTTTGTTGAAACATAACCGTGCTGAACTGGTCTATAGTGGAGCATCCTTTAAAACATGGTCCCTGTTAAATCAAACGCCCTCAATCTGACCCATTTTCACAGATTTCCTCAATTCTTTCAAGTTTAATAAAAATCTGCGCCGTAGTTGTTGCGCAATCCTCCACAGAAACAATGATCACGTAATGGGCAGATCACAAACACAATGAAAAGTTAAGCATCATGTAGAGTTTATTAATGCTGCTGCTGACCCAGTTTACCTTTAGTAGGGTGAAGACACTTCAGGGCCTTGAGGTAAAATGGGACAAATAAGAGTTTGTACCTTGGGCTCTAAAAATACTAAATACTAATACTAAAAATACAAAACATGCTATTGTTTTGTTGGTGCAAATGCCCTTTTAATGAAAATCAGTGGTCTCTGAGGTCCTAAGGTATGGCATGATGATTTTCTAGTAAAATGATATAACACTGTTTGACACTTCTCATAAATGAGAATGAAACCACATTACAGTTCCAGTATCTCTGCCACTAATTCACAAATGATGCAATGAGTCTATTTATGCAACTACAGTACACAGTTCGACTATGCAGGTTACAGGACAGAAGCCAAAACAAACACTTTTGACCTGGATGTGTGTGCTCTGCTGACTCCATTTATCTCACACCAATGAAATTGTTTCATCTAAAAACTATTTTACTGAAAATACAATTACAAGTTTGGTGGAAGGCACTAATATTTAAAGAGCCAAATATGTAAAACCTTGTCGGTCCTGTTTTATCTGAACATCAGAGTGAAGTTGGAGTTACTGACGTGTTTGGATTTCCAAAGTTTGCAAAGTGCATGTTATTTATTGAATTATAGCAGCGTTATTAACCTTTATTTAAGCAGGAAAAAAATGACTCGTTGAAATTAAAAATCTCTTTTGCAATAGTGTCCTGGTGAAGGCAGCAGCAGAAGTCACAGAAGTAGATACTTAACAAGCAAGGATGGTAATCTTCAGAATTGTCATTTTTTTCGTTATTGTAATTGATGTTGTATTTCCGCAGTTGAATGCTGATATATATGAAACAGACCCAGAGCTGGAGCAGATCCGCAAAGAACAAGGCTACTCCTACATGGACATCATCACTATTCACAAGGACACACTTCCTAACTATGAGGAGAAGGTACATCTGACATCATCTTCTAACAAATTAACTTTTTATTGAGAGACATTGGCATTGTGTGTGAGGTGGAGCTTTGAACAGTTGAACGTGAACGGGCGAGAAGTTCAGAGTGAAAATTTATGACCTGTGGGAAATTAGCCTAATAACCTAAATTGGTTTATAGTGGTCATTTGAAGCCAGTGAAGACAATGACATGAGTAGAGTTACCATTTGGATGTGAATGTTACTCAATGTGCAAACTAGCATTAGTCAGGCCTCTGTGTGTCCCTTCAGCTGAAGATGTTCTTTGAGGAACACCTGCACCTGGACGACGAGATCCGTTACATCCTGGACGGCCGGGCCTACTTCGACGTCAGGGACAAGGAGGACCGATGGATCAGGATCTCCATGAGCAAAGGAGACCTGATCACCCTGCCGGCCGGCATCTACCACCGCTTCACGCTGGATGAGACGGTGAGTCCAAACGCCTCTGTCAGCGATATGAAGGTTCCTGATATTCGTTGGTGCAAACATAAGCATGGCAATGCCTCTTCTAAAAATAGAAGCAGAACTTTTTAACAAGCATTATTATGTCACATCACAACTAGTCTGGAAGGTAAGTACTGTGTCTTGTGTCTAGCAGGTAACCCTATTTGGATATTCAGTGTTTTTTTTTTTTAAATGATGCCTGAAGGGAATTGCTGTTGATGGAGGAAAAATTGACAGTATTGCATGAACAGTGTTTTACATTTTCCTCCACCATATTCAGTGCTAAAACCATCCATTTCTGCATATAAAGTTTAGTTTGTACTGTATTATGTTGTGCAGGTTTTTACTCAGCCTACATGACTTCAGCAGCTGATTCACCATGAACTGGCTTCTGTTACCAATACTAACAATCTGTATTGACTGCACTGTACAGTCAAATGACAGCATTTCTGTTAATGTGTTGGTTCAACCCAAAGCACCAGACACACTATCTGAGCGCTGGTTTTATTCCCACAGAACTACACCAAAGCCATGAGGCTGTTTGTCGGGGAGCCCGTGTGGAAAGCTTATAACCGGCCCGCCGACGACTTTGACATCCGTCAGAAATACCTGGTGTCTCTGCAGGGATCATGAAAGCTCCAATGGAAACACTGTTCATTAAGAGAATACTTATTATAACCCTACAACATTATTTTGTTAATCTGTAGGTTTACTCACTTATGATTGTAAATACAGGACTTCAGTCTGTGACCACTGTACAATCAGGAGTGCCTTTTCTCCAAATCACAGTGGAAAAATTAAATACCCAAACATGTTTCTGTTTTGATATAGAAAATCACCAGGTATGATGCTAATAGAACATGTATAGTTTTGTAAATTGTTTTATGAATAAACCTGCTGCTATTTCCAGTCTCTTTTACTTTATATATCATTGCTTTCTTGTTCCGACCAAGATGTTTATTTAAAAGAGCAGTTTTATTCTGGATAAAACAAAATTAATTTCTCTTACATACATAAATATGATTAACACAATATGTAAACACTGATTATTAAAGATCCACCAGAACAAATCAATAAAAGATTTAACAAGACAATCATTTTGACATTATTCAAAGGAAAAAAAAAAAAAAAACCAGCATGAAAAGAAACTGTTGAGGAAAGTACAATTGTGGGTTTGAAATATTTTGCATTTTTAGTGGACAGAGTACAATGCAATCTCAAGGGCTTCTTTATTTCTTATTTTTCTGAGGTAATGAACCTATGAAGGACAGACAGCTGAGATGGAGTGGTCTTTGACTGTTAATCCAGTATTACAGGTGTCTGCTGTGGAGACAGGAGGAAGGAGCTTAAAACTGGACCTCTGTGGACATTTATTAGTCTTTAAGCACACTGAATCTCAGGATAATGCCCGTGTCAAGTCTCACATTATGAGCCTGAAACTCCCTTAAAACCACTACCAATCTGTAGTGCAATAAATATGTCTGATCTGAGGTCTGTTCTCCAACTTTGCCATGCTTTAGCTTTAAGGTTTCCTCTGTAGTGGTGTAACTAGCATTTTGACAAAAACGGTAATATGATTTCTAAGGAATAGTTTAACATTTTGTGAAATACTTCTGCACAGATTTATGACCGTTTAGAGTCAGAAAAGACAATCCATTTCACTCGTCTGAAATATATGAAGCTGGAGCTGGCATCGCAGTCGGCTTATAGCAAAAAGACTGAACGCAGATGGGAAGCGCTAACCCACCGGCCCCTGGAGCCCCTCATTAACATGTTTGTGTGTGATTCATACATAAATGCAGTAAAAATAACTGAACTTAGAATGTGATTTTTCAGGAACCTCTACATTAAGTGAGCATTCTTTTTTCATGTAGAGGCCACAGATTAAAGTCATTGTAGTAAAAAGATCTTAATATTGTTTGACACAGCTATTTTAATGCATGATATTCCTAAATAAATGTCAGCACTGATATTAGCTTGTGGAGCTAGGTGTAAACATGCTAACAGGCTAGCTCTCTAACTGTATGCTAGCTCTTCGCCTGCAGGTCATGGCATGAGGATTACACTATAAAGCCCCAAGTTTTTCATTTTCATATGCTTATGAATATGCTTTTTATCTAAGTTAATATACATGTCACATGCTTATTGTGCATTAGAGGTGTTGGTGTTTTGGAGGTATTTTTGCAGAGGCAGGTTAGCTTTGTTTCCATTTGAAGTCTTTCTGCTAAGCTAACTCCCTGCTCTACCCAGCTTCATGTTGAAAGGACAAATCTGAGACTGGTAGCGGTGTAGTCATGTAAGACAAACCAAAACAACAAAAACAGTGTTGCACAAAATGTCAAACTTGTTCTTAAATCTGTAAAACAAAACTACCTCCTACACACAGGGATTTGGGCTCATTTCCTTTCCAAAATGTCAACGCACCAGCATGTGTGAGCTGGCCATCATCTTTGTTTGGGTGTCTGTAAGCACATGTGTGGATCATTACAGGGTTGTTGTTACAAAGGACAGGTGTCTCCTTTTAGCAGTGTCCTTTCCAACCCCCCACTGTGGACTAACATGAAAACAAATGCGTACTGGGCTTGGCTTCTGAAATGCATTTTTGAAGAAGGTTTGTTTTTTTTTGTTTTTTTTCTGAGGAGACCAAACCAAGTGCTGAACATCTACTTTTCTGTCACCAGTAAAAGGAATGGGCTCCTTTCTGTCCTCAACACATTCTACTCTTGGGCCTTTATTCCCTGTCCCACAGAAGGATAATGCAGTAGTGTGCGTACAGTCCCTCGTCCTGCCCCTTAGACCAGTTTTAGACACTGTGTGTTGAAGCTGTCCCCCTCGCGAGCGGCCACAGCCTCCAGTAGTGCCTGCTTCTTCTGTGTACTGCGAGATGACTCCAGTTCATACATAGTGGTCAGGTTAAAGAGGACGCTCTCATGGAGGTATTGTGCTGGGTCCTGCTGCACCAGGCCCTCCAGCTGGCCCAGGGACTCCTTCAGTCGGCCCAGGTAAAGCAGGCACACTGCTGCATTGTTATTGGCCTGACACCATACAAAATAAATGAAGAATATTAGAGTTTACAAAAACTAAGCAACAGTTTTCACAAATTAAATAAGCACTACTTTTCCCCTTCAAGTTGCACGGTAGTTGAAAAACAGCAAACTCCTATTTACCAGTGGTTTTGTAAACCATCTTTGATATTATGCACTCTTATCCAACCACTTTAAACCTTTAGAAATAGCCTTTCTTTGTAATACCTGAAAAACTAAAACCAACCTTAAGCAACTCAATTCAATATAAATCTAAACATAAAAAACTGCTTGTGTACTTGTGAACTTAATTAAAATTAAACTGAAAACACAAACTGCACTGAAAGACCATATTTATAAAGGAATGAAGATGTGAAAACTGCAGTGAAACGGTTCTGCTTTTTAAGGTGAACTCATCAACTGTCTTATTCTGCTTGGAGATGTGAGGCTGTGGAGCTTTTGGATTTGACTCAACATCTTTTAATTCAACAAATCAAATGAACACACTGCGCTAGGATCCTCGAGACAGGACACGGCATCTATTATATTACAGTACAATGAACGTGGTAGCACTTACAACGGGGTTTTTTGGGTCAATCCTCAATACTTCAGTAAAAGATGAGTGTGCTTCAGCGTAGTTGTTCTGACTGAGGTAGACAAAGGCCCTGGAAAATAAAACAGAGCAGTTTGGGATGGGGAAAAGACTGTTATGGATGTGGGCGTGTTGTGCTGGAGCAGTCAGCCTTCTCCTGTAAGGGCCCAAACTTTAAACTTTAGAGTTTAAAATGTTCACCACTGCAACTAAAGCTTGGCTAAAGACAAAACAAAACTGGACCCACTTGTAAATAATATGCAGTGTTTTTTTGTTTGTTTTTGTTCTTTGTTACGTCTTGTTTGGTTTTGTTTTTATTGTATTATAATCTGGTGTTTTACAAAGGCCCAACCAGGGACAGGAGTTGTAAATTAGCACTAGCTATAAAATTATATGCATCACATCAGCTGCAATTTTGTAACTATGTCTGACTGCATTGTCCCTGTCAAATAAATACATAAATAAATAAATGGACGTGTGTGAGCTGTTGGAAGTACAACAGTGTGTAAAATGTCACTGTATGCATCAGCTTTAACCATTCCCTTCATGGGACTTGACAGGATGTGGTTGACTTGATGAAACACCCAAACCATTATAGTCTGTTTTTGTCTCCTAATCAACCATCTACTATCTACAGCAGAGCTTTATGCCTCAGATGGAGATAATATTCCCGATGTTAAGCTAGCGCGTTCTCTGTTCCCGGTTATATTGTATAGTTCAAGTTTTATCCGTAAAGCCCTTTAATCTGAGAGGCAGACAGACCAACTGTTGTGATGATGTCATCTGGAGACCCACTGTGGGGCGGCTGCCGCGCCGAACACTCTTTGTCATTCACAGCTGTAAGCCATGCATTCAGACTGAGCTCATTTGGTTGGAATACATTAACCCTCAAAGACCTACAACGATTTCTGCGGCGCCTGACTCTCCTGTATTTATCTAATTTTTCTATTCTATTTGAGCAGTCAGTATCAAGTGTCAGGCGTTATTTGATTCAGAAGAGCCTCAAGTTTCACCGTGGTTCATTTAAAGACCCCAGTTTTGCATTTGCTTTGTCAAAGTATGGATCTGCCTGAATTAAAAAAAAAATATGCTGGTAAAACATTTCTTTTGTAAACTCAGACAAAATCTCAGGAAGTTTGTTCCACATTGAAAGTTGTATCCTCTCTGCATATGCCTTCCTCAGCAGGAGCTGAGTTTGTGTATTTCATTAACTGATTATGAAGATTTGTCCAAAAACATTTAAAGTAAACAGACAGAGGATCATAACAGAGGACATGGAAGCATTTTTTTTTTTTTGCATGGCCTATGTGATTCACAAAAACTGCCATTTGGCTGGAAAAATGAAGTTTCCTTGTTACAGAATAACTGCACGACTCCATTCACTATGAAGCCTCTGAATGCCCAAAGGAGACACATTACAACACATGATACCAATAAGAGAGACATTTACTTGACTTTTAAAGGCCTGTGCATACAATAGTTGTTCAAAAGTACTAGAACATTTTGGAACAGCAGCTGTCTTTAACCAACAGCCTTGGGTTTTGATGGTTAAGGAAAAATATTTCAGTTGGATGCATTTTACATTGATGTTGTGATACTTGAATTTTCAGCCCAGAGAAAAGCTTGTCTTTTTATTGATTGCTAAGAGGCTGATGTAAACACTTTTTGCAATGGCTAAACTGTATTTACAAACCATGAGCTATGGTCCTGCTGTTGGTTTACTACTGCATGAGCATGCACCCTTCACTGTTTTCCCTTTAAACTCGCCTTAGCTGTTCACTTTGCCCCTCGGAAGCAGTTTGTTAGCAAACAGTCGCGTATTTGCACATTCTGTTATCTTTCAGTTAGAGTTGTGTTTCTAGCCAAATGACAAATGTTAGAGCAGCGCTGAGCTGCCTGCTGCATCGGGAGGTGATACTGATGATAGCACTGAGGACGATCCAAAACAGTCAAACTGTGGACAGAACAGAAACGTACAGGACTGTGGAAATAATGAGCCGCAACTGCACTCAGCTGCTCATGTCTGTAAGTGGATCTTCACTAGCATTAAGTCTTGCCAGTGTGTAATGATATCAATCACCTGCCTCTATGAAGTGTGCACCGACACTCCCACTGTTAGTGAGAGCCCCTGTCACCTTAGCTTTGCCTTATCCTCCACATCTCCTCAGGCCAGAGCTGCAGAGGTGTGACCTCCTGTGCTAAATCACACGCCAGGAGGAGGCACGAACCTGTGAAAGGCCCCGGAGGATGTGCTGCTACCGTGGAGCCAAAATTATCCTAGACATAGCATCCACGCCGTAGGGAGGTGCTGAATGCATGACACATACATACCTGTTCATCACCATGCATGTGGTGTGACTGGGCTGGCTCCCTTTCATCTGGCAGGCTTTCTCCACATCCTGGAAGTACCGCTCTGCCGTTTTAACATCTCCGATCTGGCCAAAAACAAAGAACAGCAGCCCTAGAACCTCTTGTGTGTGTTGTATTCTAAAATGAGTTCATGACCCCCCTGGGAAAACTGGCTGATCAGCAGAGAATACATACAGGAACACTTCTATCACAGAGCAGTGGTGACAAGGAAGTAATACAATACATGATTTACCTGCTGATGATACAAAGGATCGCTACAGGTACAGGTGGAGAGTTACTTTACATGTATGGGTTCTATAAATTCTCCATATTGAGTGCAATGTGACTCCTCTGGTTGAATTGTTACTTCAGATGTGAGTGGATGTGTCGATGCATATCCGGGTCCTTGATACAAACTCAAAGGCACATGATGGAGGACATGGAAATGTACGGCCTAAATGATGATGAATCCAGTTAACTGTGACTCTCAAGGTTCATTTTGTATGAAACGTCCATTCGGTGACCTGAAAATAGAGCTGCATACGCCGCTTAAGAGGAGGTTTTATAAAGCCTTTGAAAACATTCAGCTTTCAGTTTCATTCCTCTGCAGATTCTGGGAAATTCTATTTTGAAGGGAAAGCAAGGTGAGTTTAATTATATAGTGCATTTCACTCACCTTGAAAGAGGCGAGTGACAACACTACCAAAATGTGTTCTCATAACAGTTAATGATTTGGAATGTAAGAAACTGTGTTCTTCTTCTTCTTCCATGCTAAACAACATATGGTTTTTGTGTATAACTTCCTCCTAGATTAATACTCAAAGTGGAGTTTTGGGGTGTATTTTTCTGAAGTTATAGTCTTAATTACCATGATATATTCTGTAGCACTGGAACGATAGCTTCTGTCATCACTTGTTCACAATTGTTTTCCAGTTAACTCAATAAAAACAATAAGTTAATTATCTGTAAGTTGAAACACTGACGAAAGTTAGCTTTAGGCTGGTCATTTTGTATGTCTGTGTTTATTATTACGGCTATGTCAGTCTTGATACAGTTTATTTGCTGAAACTTTTAAAATACATAGTTGGAAAAGCATAAATGCTGTCAAGACAAACTCAAACAATGCAATATAGATAGAATAATCCTCTGATTAGTGCTATAATTAAATAGTAATTGAAATATGTTTCTGTTTATCACTAGGAGATGCAACATGTCTGAAGTCATAAGCATAAATAGTTTTATAACATAAATAGTTAAATAGTTCCAATGGAATCTAAGAATGCAAATAGTTGTGAGCATACATTAAAATCATTGTTATGATTATGAATGAATCCTTGGAAACTTTTTCTCCCCTACAAGCGTCCTTACCCCCAAAAAGTTTGAGAGCCCTTATAATACATGATAATCCCCACTGTACATCCTATAGACTATAGGCTGAAGTTTCATGTATCAGACATACTCAAGGGTTGTTATTTCAGGCAGCATGTTAATAAAACTCCGTCTTCAAACCTCCAGTGTCTAGACATGATGTGTTCAGGGTCTGCACAGTGTACAGGTCACTTGAGTTTAAGAAACACTTGTAGCTGAAAACACTTTTACAGCAGACACAAAACCACTGCTGACCCAGTTGACATCATCCATCCACCGTGTGTTTACGAGTGTATGTCCGAACCTGCAAGAAGATGCGTCCTATGCCACTGAGCAGTTGCACTCTCTGCTGGGGTTCATACTGGATAATGGACTGATAGGTCTCCACAGCCAGTACGTAGTCCTGAGGAGAGAGAGAGAGAGAGAGAGAGAGAGAGAGAGAGAGACGGGCAAAAGAAGATGAAGGGAGATGTGACAGTGAAGTGCAGACGAACGCAAAGGTTGGAAAAGAGGGAGGTAAAAGCAAGGTAAACAGTAGGAGGCAGAGACAGGTGGGGGGGGAGAGAGAGAGAGAGAGAGAGAGAGAGAGAGAGAGCGAGCGAGAGCATTAATCAAACATATGGAGTATTAGCAGGGCGATGTGACCCTCCTCCCACCTCCACACTGCACTGCTACACATCGCTCACATGGTGACTGGACTGCTGAGCGGGCCGACGAAGAGAGGTCACTGAGAAGTGTGTGTGTGTGTGTGTGTGTGTGTGTGTGTGTGTGCAGGCTGTGTACGTCTATGACTATATTTCATGATTGCTTTGACTCAGTTTCCACAATAAAGTTTTAATGAGCGTATCTCTTAACACAAAAGCTTTTATGTTACAGCTGGGCTTATACTGCCACACAGAATGCAAAATGGAAACATCTCTATTAAATTAGGTGATGCAGCAAGTTTATAAGGGCATCAAAACATTGTATCGTGCTACTTAAACATTATATATCTGTGAATGAGTCAAAACATGCAGCTAACATATTAGTATCTGAAATCATGTAGGACTAGGAAGTATATTCAAGCTTTCATTGTACTTAATGCAAATTTGTAATTGTGTAGATGAGTCGTATAAATCCTGTCTTTAAAACCGTGCATACTTCACTGCATCGCTGTACTATTTTCTGTTTGATAACTACAGTTTGTTTTTTTTTTTTATTTTGGGACTATATCACAGTATGTCCAAATGTACACTACCACGATAATCAAATACTAAGCAAATGTCAAACAGAAACATTACATGAGGGTTGAAGTGACGTTACGATGCACAGTGAAGCTCACTTTAAAGGGTTAGTTTGGATTTTTCAGACTGAGGTCGGGTGTTTAGTATTAACGACAGTAGCTAAGTGATCAGTGCTTTCCTCAGACAGATGTAGCAAAAAATTGGACCAATGTCCCTGTATCTCACCGGCATGTTCTATCAACAATCAATAACAAGTAGAATTTGAGAGGTTGTCAGGTTCTGTCTCTATGTTAGAGTCCTGTGGTCCTGATGCAGGAGATCAGTCTCCCAATAGAAGTGGGTGGTACTTCCACTGGAGGAGAACTCAACTAATTCAATTAAAGTCCATATATGACTTCCTATTAGTGCTCAATAGTAAATATACTGATATCTGTAAACATTTCCATGTTATAACCCATTAAAAGTCTCAGTCCAGTCTCAGTTTAAGTGTAATCAATATTTTAAATTCTTTCACCACCTTACGTTGTCTTCAGAAAGCATTTTCCAGCAGAACTGAAGCCATTATATCATCCTCTCTACAGTCACCAGACTCCATCGACAAAAACAGTCATGTTACCTCACAGAACCAGGGATTTGTGGTCTACCGCTGCCTCAGTTGGCGAGTTGCTTTATTACGTGTGCTGACTTGTGCGTAATAGAATACAGAGGTACAGAACTATTTAATTCACATGACTAATCATATAAAGTGCAACAACAGCAGAATGCGTTATTTCTTACAGACATGTGTCACATAGCCTACATATATTGCCCCCTTTTTGTAATACTACATAGTCTTGTTAGCTCCAAACTTTTTTTAAAATTTATTTTGTCCATCATTCTGTTTTGGCGACATGTTGAAGATGGAACTGGTCCAGCAGGGATAAGCTGTGACCCTAATGAGGACTAAGCACTTTAGGAAATGGGTGGATGGATGGGTGGAAATATGCATAATTTACATTTTTTTTGGTTTGTCTTTATTGTGACATTATAAAAGCATTCTAAATATTCACTTTGTGCCTTTTGGAAACACAGCTTTTCTGCGACTGAAGGATAGTTGAGATGTGAAGTAATATCGAAGGTATGGCTTTCAGTTCTATCTGGCGGCAAAGTGAAGTGGTGAAAATATTCTAAGCATAGCGTACACTGATGATTGTTTAGGCTCTGTACTGCAAACGGGGCTGTGCCAACTATCATGTTCTATAGAAAATACACTAATATGGAAAGATTCCTCATAAACTTGAAAAATTCAAGTTGTAGTTAAAACTGGACATGCTTACACTTGTACTGACTGATGATCTGAATGAATTTGTGCTAATCTGAGCTGAATGTCCAAGTGTCTGGCTACGAATGACACCATTTCACTTCAAAATGACCATTTTATAAAGAAAAATATTAGTGTAGATGTAGCTTCAGCGTATTTCACGGTCTGTATTTGCATAGTCGCGACTTTCATCCCTAACTCCTAATCAAATACATGTGGCTGTTTCATGGTATTTTTCAAATGTATAAGACATTTGTTCTCACTTATAGGGGAGTCAGAATACCACCAATTAATGTAATGACGATAGCACCAAGCTGAGAATGATCAATAAGAACACTGGCAGTGAGCCCTAACAGCCTGGAGGTTAACAATGCAGACAACCCTGATGTGTATTTGGACACGGGCCTTTGTTGCATGTAAACCCCCCCCCCATTCACACACACACACACACACACACTCACACACACACACACACACACAAACACAGCCACACACACACACAA
>JAPQRQ010000016.1:4450082-4476299 GCA_037367365.1 Apogon talboti
CACACACACTCACACACACACACACACACACACACACACACACACACACACACACACACACACACACACACACACAATTTTTGTACCATCTCTCCACTTTGTCCACGAGAATAACAAAAAGGCACAAAAATTGAGGATATAATGTCAATATTACTCATATTAAATAGTAACCTCATGATACGGACCAATCCTAGCAGCTAATGGCTTCCATTTTTAAGGACAAAGTAACACACAATGAGCAGCTTGAGTTGTGTAATCCATCACACTGCACATCACGTGTGCTTCATTTTTTTCCTCAATAATGATTCAATTATTGTATTAACATTAGGCGGTATGTTATTATTTCCAAAAACAATATGCAGTAATATAAAATGTAATCATGCTTTGTAGTTAATGAACAGTAAAATGCTATATTACAGGTATGCTCTTGTAAAGGAGAGACTTGAGCTGATGACAAAATTGAGCCTAGACAATAAAGAAGAGTGGTTCTCACCAGTAGATGGCACTGTGGTTCTCTCCACAGTCTGATCCACATCCACACCCCACTCTCTCTCCCCATCGCTCTTGTTCTCTCTCTCACTGACCAAGAATCCAATTAGTGGTCAGTCTGGGGGGATTTCACTGTGAATCCTCCACCAGCCTGGCATCAGAGATCTTTGAGTCTCTCTCGAACACGGGGGCGCACACGCACGCGCGCGCACACACACACACACACACACACACTCCCTCATGAAGGCACACATCCCGGCTGACTCAGACACGCATACAGGACACGTTCAATCCAACACACGGTGACACGCAAACAGCAGCTGACAAACACACATACACACATGTACCTTCATCAGCAGCAGGCAGTTGGCCATGGAGTACATGACCCGGCTGAGACGAGACCTCCACAGCGTAAGAGATGCTAAAGACGGGGAGAGAAGAAGAATACAGGCTGGAGGTTTATTTCTTTAAGGGGCAACTTCTTCTTTTCTTTGCACCTGCTTTTTTTGGGTGTCCCTGTAACGTCACCCATTTTCCCCACTCTTCCCTCCATCCCTCTCCCCCTTCCCTCCTCCCCTTCCCCACCAGGGTTTATTTTAAGGCGAGGTGGAGAGGAAGACACTGCGGCACACTCCGCTTTCCTCTTTTCCTCAGACAGCGAGTGCGCCCTATGTGCAGGCCTATTAGTATTCATCGCTGCACACGTGTGTGTCTGTGCGTGTGTGTGTTGGGGGGAAGAGCTAATCACTCAGTAGGGGTCTGATGTGTGAAGGCAAGGCCCTGCGTTATTGACTTGACTGTCGACTGTGTGCGTGGGCAGGGAGAGGAGAGACAGAGGGCACAGCTATTACGCTGCTTTTAGAAGGGTTTGAGAGGCTGGCAGAACCGACACACGCTCGCACATACGTACGCAAGTCACCCCGCCAATTTCCCCAATTATAAGCAGGCATCACACTACATTTAGCTCCACTTCTGCAAACGCCTTGTTGTTATCACCCCGAAATAAGCTAATTAAATGGCCTCTAGTCGCTTTTTTTGTCAAACGTGACAAAAAGTGTTTGAAAAAGCTGAAACAAGACTGGTCACAAGCCTTGCAAACAACAGAGACACCGCTGCATTAAGATGTACAAGAAGAAAGGGGAGAGGAGAAGCAGCCCATTTACATGAGGTTGCGAGAAGGCGTGTTTTCGTACCTAAAAACTGCCTGCCTATTTCCCTGCCACACTCGTGCAGATGTGAGTGGATTGGATGGGATTGATCTGTATTGATCTGCTTGGCGTGAAGGGCTGGAGAGACCATTTGATATTCAGCGCAAGTACTGAAGCAGTGAGGTGCTAAACACTTTTAGAGCGCCGCATTGGTGTGTTTGTGTGGTTTGAAGTGTGTGTATGTGTGGCCGAGGTATGCTGCAGTCCTGCACCAGGTGTGCCTCTGCCTCAGTGTGTGTGTGTGTGTGTGTGTGTGTGTGTGTGTGTGTGCGTGCTCATGTGTTTGTGTGTGTATTACCCACTGGGGCCCATGACCTCACTCTCCTCCCACAGTGTGATGCAGTCTGGGATTGGGGCCAGGGCTGTAGCAAATGTCTGTCTGTGTGTGTGTGTGTGTGTGTGTGGACTTACCTTGCCTGTTCTCTTGTGTTAAGGTGATCATGCTGCCATCCTCAGCCAAGCCTTTCTCCAAGTTCTCCAGAATCTGTTAATGAAGGGAAAACATTCAAAACTTCAGTCGGGCAAAGTTGCTTCCTTGCCAAAGCTGAAGGCTTTTTATGTGTGTGTTAGAATCTGCATATTGAATACCTCAAAAATCCAGCCATATTTGGCTGTTTACACAGGTGGGCTTAAGGATTTGTATGGCTAATGTGCTTTATGTGGGTGTGGAGTTTAATTGTGTGAATACTACAGAGTATGCATATCTTTATGTTCATCCAGAGGCTTTGTTGGTGAGAGTGTGAGTGTGTGTACTAACGGTGAGACAGACGGTTTTGAGATTGTGCAGGCGGTCCAGAGCCTCCTGGGGCTTGGCCAGGTACTGGGGAAGCTCAGCATGCAGCAGCCGCATGGAGAACGGCACCATGGAGCCTGGTGGGAAGGGAGGGAGGAGACGGGAGGACAAGAGGAAAGCAGGGCGATAATATGTGAGGGAAGGGGTGGGGGGGTGGGGGGTAAGAAACAGGGTGGGATGAGGACACAGCAGGAGAGAGAGTGAGAGAGGAAGGGAGAAAAAAAGAAAGAGGGAAGGCGGAGAGAGACAGAAAGACACAGAGCACGGGATGAGAATATAAACCCATCCACCCACACACAGACTGCACACAGCCCTGGAGGCAGGAACCTACAGATGGCATTGAGCTACGTATGGCTGCTTATTAAACCCTCTCATCTCTCTCTGTGTGTGCTGCACAGCTCCATCACTCATCGCTCTGCCTCATCCCTCTGTGTCTCTCTGCCTCTACATCATTCACACTGTCTCCCTTTCCTCGCATACTCACAAACACAAAGACACACACATCCCTGAGGAAGAGCCTATATTCAGGTGAGTCCCCAGGCTTTGATCAGGGCCTCTTTGATACTGTCATCAGATCTGAAGCTCTGCTACCTGGTCCATCTCAGCTGCTGCTGCTGCTGCTGCTGCCCGTCTATGTATCTCCATTCCTATCTCTTTCGTCCCTCGCCTTGTGTTTTCTATCTCAAATACATTTACCCCAGTGACTGCATTACATCGTTTTATCTTCTCGCTGACCCGGCTCTTGCTCTCTCTTGGCTTAATTTTTTATTCCATCCCTCTTGGGGTGTCAGCAAAGTTTCATCATCTTGGACTGAAGATTTTAAATACCTTTTGTGTCTGTTACAATCAAATGTTAGAGAAATTCCATAAATGGGAGGGAAAATAACCCATGAAACCACAACACTCTGAAGCCCTTTGAAAACTTTTTGAAAGCCAACAGATTTAATCAGTTCACCTTGGGAATTCTGACCAGTAAGAGCACAACGGGTCGGCAATTTGCACTTCAAGCTTATACTAGCATGTTCTTAAAACAGATAAAAACAGATAAAAATCAGGATATACATATTATTATTGTATTAGATTTTAGAAAATGAATGAATTAAAATGTACACATTTGGGACATGTTTTTTTTTTAAATTATGCTGTTAGAAACCTATAAATATGCTACTACTTCATTCATTTTCTAAAATCTAATCTAATAATTAGGGGTGTGCCATCTAAGGCACCTCACAATTTGATTAGATTACAATTCAGGGTGCTATGATTTGATTAATCAACGATTATCATGATATTAACGATTAATAATAATATATATCTTGATTATATAAAATACATTTCCAGATTTTTATGATCAAATTAAGGTCACATATTTATAAATTATTATTGTTTTAAATATATTTAACAACTCATTACATCATCTAAATTCAACACAACAACCACTTTTACTGTTAATGGATTTCTACGACCTGTCTGAGACTTCAGTCCAAATTTTGATGTTTATGCAGTCACAGCCAACATGTCGCATTTATTCTTAAATGTTTATAATCAGAGATGCTGTGGTGTATACATGCTGCTCAGAACTTACAATGGCACACAAAAGGTCGGGCACCCCTGGTCAAAATTTATGTTAATGTGATCAGTTAAGCAAGTGGAAGATGAAATGATCTCCAAAAGGCATGAAGTCACAGATGATACATTCCCGTTACATTTTAAACAAAATCATGTTATTTTTTTATCTTTTACATTTTCAAAATAACAGAAAAGGAAAAAGGGCCACAGCAAAAGTTTGGGTACCCTGCATAGTTAATACCTCGTAGCACCCCTTTGGAAAGTATCACAGCTTGTAAATGCTTTTTGTAGCCAGCCAAGAGTCGTTCAATTCTTGTTTGAGGGATTTTCGCTCATTTTTCCTTACAAAAAGTCTTCCAGTTCTGTCAGATTCCAGGGCTGTCTTGCACGCACTGCTCTTTTGAGGTCTATCCACAGATTTTCAATGATGTTTAGGTCAGGAGACTGTGAAGGCCATGGCAAAACCTTCAGCCTGAGCCTCTAGAGGTAGTCCATCATGGATTTTGAGGCGTGTTTAGGATTATTATCTATTTTTAGAAGCCATCTTCTTTTTAACTTCAGATTTTTTACAGATGTTGTTACGTTTGCTTCCAGAAATTGTTGGAATATAATTGAATCCATTCTTCCCTCTACTTGTGAAATGTTCCCTGTGCCACTGGCTGCAATACAACCTCAAAGCATGATGGATCCACCCCCATGCTTAACAGTTGGACTGATGTTCTTTTCATGAAATTCTGTGCCCTTTGTTCTCCAAACATACCTTTGCTCATTCCGGCCAAAAAGTTCTATTTTAACCTCATTGGTCCACGGGACTTCTTTCCAAAATGCATGAGGCTTGTCTAAATGTTCTGTGGTGAGGATGCAGGAGAGGTTTTCTTCTGATGCCTCTTCCATGACGACCATATTTGTGCAGGTGTCGCTGAACAGTTGAACAGTGTACCACACCTCCAGTGTCGGCCAAATCTTCCTGCAGGTCTCTTGCAGTCAAACGGGGGTTCTGACTTGCTTTTCTACTAATCCTATGAGTAGTTCTCTGATATTTTTTTGGTCCTCCAGACCCTGTGTTGTCCTCCACTGTTTCTGTTAACTGCCATGTATTAATTACATTCCAAACAGAGGACACTGTACCTGAAAACGCTTTGCCATCTTCTTATAGCCTTCTCCTGCTTTGTGGGCATCAATCATTTTCAGTTTCAGAGTTCTAGGCTTAGAGGAACCCATGGCTGCTGTTTGCTGGGACAAGGTCAGATGAGTCTGGATATTTATAAAGCTTTGAAACTTGCATCACCTGGTCTTTCCTAACAATGATTGTGAACAAGCCATGACCACATCAGGCGAATTAAGGTCTCATACCCCTTTAGCAAGCTGTGATACTTTCCAAAGGGGTGCTACGAGGTATTAACTATGCAGGGTGCCCAAACTTTTACTGTGGCCCTTTTTCCTTTTCTGTTATTTTGAAAATGTAAAAGATAAAAGTAAAACATGATTTTGTTTAAAATGTAAAGGGCATGTATCATCTGTGACTTCATGCCTTTTGGAGATCATTTAATTTGCCACTCACTTAATTGTTCACATTAACAGAAATTTTGACCAGGGGTGCCCAAACTTTTGCATGTCACTGTATTCACATCTGGAGGGTACACGGGCCGCTCCAGGACGACTGTAGACATTTAGAATAGATCTTTATTGAGATTTAAATCACTCAGATTAAGGGCCAGTTAAAAGATTCTTCTTTAACCAACATGGGTTGGAAAGATGAATTTTTACATGTGGCCCATTGCTATTTGAGCACATAGTTATCTGTTGAAGTGCCAACCATGGTTTTTACAGCTTACTGGAACTAAGAACTTGAAAGAAACTTGTAGTAGAAAACAGCCAGACGTTCACTGACATGAGTTGACTGCAGTTCTAAGCGAACAGTATCCAGTTTTGAACACTGTTGCAGGTGTAGAGGAGCAGAGGAGAGACGGAAGAACTCAAGAGAAATTGATTTTTGCAGAAATTCTGTTCTGAAACTTCTCCACAGAAGTCAATACTACAACGGTGGCATCCATTAGCTTAGCAATGGAGTTAACCAACATCAACAATAAACCAGTTCCTACACAAAAGTCAAGTGAGCATAACGTTAGCCTTACAGTATAATTGCCTAAGTCATATTTTTGGCCAAATTGTGAAATCAGCATAACTTTACTCTCCTAACACTGCTGCTTCATTTTATGCAGATATCACAACTTGGCCAAAAATATGACTTAAGCAATTATACTGTGAGGCTCATGATATATATTCCATAGTCCATCCTTAATTACATCATGCAAACTAAAACAAATTTAATTTCCTCTCTAATTACAGTGTGATTGCTACACCATCTTGGTTCATACTGGTCAAGAATAACATGATTTTTAACAATATAGGACCTTTAATCAACAATGGTTCCCTTCATCATATTTTATGCACTGTTTTTATTCTACCCTTTTTGGTAGAGGCTTTGCTCATAAAAACTAAAATTAGATTAAAATTCCACTAAAACTTTAACTCCTCTTAATCTCTAAAATATGCAACAAGATAAAAACAATGTAAGCAATACAACCAGACAAAAATGATAAAGAAGACGCAACAAGAACAAAACAACATAAAAGATGCATTAAGGCTAAAACTATGTCAAAGACTCATTGAGATGAAAATGACATAAATGATGCAACAAGACAAAAATATTGGAAAGGATGCAACAAATGAAAAAAAAAAGGAAAAATGACATTAAAAAAGAGCCTTTAGCAGTAATAGAGTTAAAATGTAGATCTATGGCAGCGCATGGTGCATTTTTCAAAGTACAGGTCTTGAGGAGTCGAATTTCTCTGGGAACCACTGCTCTGAATAAAAGTCAAAGTACTTGTAAAACTAGCTATGATTAAAAACTAAAATGAGTGATTGGATAAGAACAAAAACTAATGTTGATTTCAAGACTCAAATATCAAATGCATACTCTTAGTTTCTGTTCTGCTTTGTAATTAACTCACAGTTGGTGACACATGTAGGTAATGGATCAAAGGACAAGAAAAAGCCATTTTTATGTTCCTGTTCAATAGAATGGATTTTCCCACAATAACCCATGACCAGCTGAGGCAGGGACGCTCTGCAAAAACTGAATGACTCCAACTGAATGTGGCTTTTGTGGGTTTTCTGGACTGGACTACCTGTCTGCCTCTGCATGTGAACTCATTTCCTCACATTTGCCTGCTTGTCCGTCTTTTAATTTTGCTGACATTAAACGTCGACTTGGATTTTTTTAAAGAGCACAAATGCAGAGGCAGACACTCTTTCATCCACAAGAAAAAAAGGGCAAGGCCTCATTTTTTAAAGGAGTAGAGAAGACTATTGTTTGACCATGAGTTTGTTTTAACTAACCTGTGAGAAGACCAACACATCACACTCTTAATGTGATTTGTTCAAGAATTCACACTCAGAGCATACGACCAATGCAAGGGGAATGAACGAAAGTCGTCTTTTGTGGTATGCAGTATGGACTTTTAATTGGGCCCAACTTTTCATTTGGCAAACAAATTAATAACGGACAAACATTGATTCTTTCTGGAGCACTGAGTTGATGCTAATTCTTCAGAGAGCCGTACACAGGCAGCTGTCTCTTAAGGCGTTCAAAGAGTGCGATCACGGGTAATAGATAGTCGATGCAAGCGTTGAGTCGGAGAAATGTTCGACTTCTGATGCCAGGCTACAAAACCCGTGCCAGTATGTCTGCGAGCACCTAGTAGGGCACAAAGCGTTTAATATTGAGCAACGGAAAGTCAATCGGTGCTCTCTTTACAAGGCTGTGCGGTGCAGCTTCAAGTGTACTTTTTTTTTTGGTATGAGTGGGTTTGGGTTTGTGTGTGTGTCTGTGTGCATGCAGCTGTGTCTCTACTACTGCCTTCACTGTGGTAGCCCGAGGGGCGAAGCAGATCCAAAGTAATGGGAATACATTAGAGAGCAATTCATGCAGTGTAAAAAGAGGAAAAACAAAACCAAAGAACTGCTGGAGACAAGCAGAGTTGTTGGAGCTTCTCGACGATACAGTCTAATATCAAGCTCCTGGCAGAAACTTTCCTTTGAATATTTAATAGGACAGTGGTGGTATGCTTGTGTATTAAAAATACGTGGGTAAAATGCATAATCCTTTTGGAGACCAAGCTGATAACGTATTCTAAGCTAACAGATAAAGGGCTTCACAGTCGCTCCTCAGCACAATTGTAGAGACAACGCTAAAACCAGCTTTCAGAGAGAAGTCATTGAACATTTAGACATGTTTTAGACACCAAAAAATTAATAACTTTACCACATGGGACAATCAAGAAACTTTTAGCAGCAGTGAAAGAGTCGGTGGAAGCTTCTGCATTTCCACTCACTGAGTGACAGGTAGACAACAGCCCACTGAGGGGCAGTGTTGAATGCTGTGAAACAAAAAAAAATCATCTAAAACGTAAGAGATGGTTGTAAAGAAACATGCCTCCAAGGTCTGTTATATAACTGTAAATTACTTTTACATTTTATTCCAATATAGCACTGACTTACTTACCAGTAACAGTCTATTATTTATTTAATTGACTACCAAGAAATTGATTGTTTTCCGATATACTGTAGCTCGGTGACAGCTGTTAGCTTAGAATCAAACCAGTAAAACTAATGTCAGTGTGTTCTTGGGCAATTTTTAGGGAACACTATTTAGCCATCAGCTAAAAGAAAAAACTGATGTCAGTGTTCAGAGCCAGACACTTTTTGGTTATCTTTTTTTGGTTTTTTATATTTCTCTTTAACTACTTTGGTAAAATGCTAACAGCTAATAGCTTGTAGGCAAGACCTTAGCCTACACATTAATTATTGTCAGTATATCCAGAATTGGACACTTTTAAGGCAACAAGTTTGTAAAATGTTTACCTTACAACTACTAAAATGATATTATTCATTAGCTTACTACTCCTACGCTAACAACTAAAAGGAAAAATACTTACACAGTACATGTCACATGCAGCTACATGGAACTCACTATTATTGGATAGGACTTATAATTAACACAAAGTGCTGTTGAGGGGACAGAATGATGTCAATGCATATCCTTTTCACCAGGTCAATATTTGTGACCCTTAATGAATGTGAGTGTGTGTACTGTATGTATGTGTACCTCTCCTCCCGGGGTAAACAGCAGGGTAATATTCATAGTAAAGGTCTGGTTGGTCCAGGTTGCCAAAGGGTTCAAACTCCAGCTCAGCGTTTTGGAAGAGGTTCAGCTTGGTCAGAAGGGCGAGCCGCACAAACCAAAGCTGCAACACACACATACACACAAACATGACTCCTTCTGCTTAGTAAAAACATGCAACATCAATCCCACACTATATACCAAAAAACAGATATTACAGATGCATCATGAAACTCATCCAGGTTCCTCTGACTGCAGATCAGTCAGTGAAGAACTGTCCAGTAATCCTCATTTTAAAGGATAATAAGTAATTTCTGTCATTAGGAGTGTTGTTGTTAAAGCAAAAAATAAAAGATGAACATTGTCAAGAATGAGATGGGATGAATCAGTACTTGAATAAAGCAATGTTTGTTAAATTAGACTTACACTGAATGAACCATTCAAATCGTTTATTGATCTAATGTTAAACAATTTGAGTGACAAAAATGGAACAAACACAGAATAAGAAAAAGTTTTATTTAACTCATATTCAAGTCATTGATTCCAATTATTTTAAAATTTTACCTGATATTGTTGCTTTAAAAAAAATAAAAAATAAAAATAAATAAATAAATAAAATTATATTTATATATATATGTGTGTGTGTGTGTGTATCTTCTGTAAGTTAAGTTTAATAATACTTTCATGAAAAAAGTTCTTGTAAAAAAACGACTAGAATGCATGTCATTTGAACCATTTATATCATTTATATTCATCATGTGAACAATGACAGATATTATTAAGTACAGAGGAAATAAAGTTATCCTCAATATTACTGAACCGTTGTATTGTTTGAAAAATGAAATATACTATTATTTAAAAGAGCTTTATTAGACATGTAATCTAAATACATTCTTATGAAGTATTTAAGTTTGAATCCATTTTTCTTGTTACATATTTCTTTTATATTTAGGGTGCATTAAGTGCATTTGATCAACTTTTTAAAATACATTTTAATTAATATTACAAAACTAAATCTACTCAGTAATATTTCTTTTCACTTCATTGCCATAAGCCTTTTTTTTTTTTTTTTACAGTTCCTTCTTAGCATGAGATGAGTGTTTTCATCAAAACTGCCACTGAAAATCTGACTTGACTCCATTTACAGATGATATAATACATTCAAGGTTCACATTATATTCAGTCAGGTATATAGTATATTCATGCGAATGAAATAGCTGCAAGTTCTGAAAAACTTTAACATCATCATTAATATTAGTAACAAAGCTGTGATTGATTGAAAGGTGACTAAATGACTGAATAAAATTATGGATTTCTTTGAATTTGAATGTGATTAGAAATGTTTCATACCGAGTAAGTTTGGTTTCCAACAGCATAATTTGAAAAAAACATGTTCCAAATTAGGGGAAAATTTGCAAACTATTATGGCTAATTTGTATTCAACTTCTAAAATCTAATACAATAATACTGTGTATATCCTGATTATATACCGTATAGGAAATACCCAGATTTTTATGATCTAGTTCAGGTCATATGATTATTGTTTTAAATATATCTAACCCCTCATTACATTATTGCATCTAAAGCCTAGATTCAACACAAGAACCACTTTTACTGTTAACAGAGTTTTATAACCTGTCTGAGACTTCAGTCCGTAATTTGGTGCTTATGCAGTCACAGCCAAAATGTGGAGTTTTCTCTTAAATGTTTAAAATCAGAGATGCCGTGGTGTATACATGCTGCTCAGAACTGATTCACATCTGGAGGGTACGCGGGCCGTTCCAGGACGATGTTGTGCAAAAATCTCGAGAGCCTTTGACAGCACAGAGCCCAGACACACTTGGAAAGAAGCCCAGACACAAACAGCTGCATCCTCATCTGATAGAGTTGAAGCCGGACTGCCTCCCTGACCCGCTGAGGAAGGATCTGACAGCTCCGGAGCGGTATGGGAGCCTGTGAGGAGGCAGTTCCCTCAACCCCTGTCTCCACTCTGTACCGCCGCCGCAGCTCTGCCTGCTGTCATTAGCACAGACTCAGCGCTTGTGGACATGGCGGAGCAGAGCAGAGATTGTGCAGAGGTGTTGGGTTAAGTGTTTACCATCTTTATGATGGGTTTCAGGAGGATACATGCGGCATTTAGATAACGCTCGATGATGTAACAACTACTTAAAATGCGTGTAGGCAGAGTTTATGAGTGCCTGATTAGAACATTTGCATTTTCTTTCAGGCTATAGTCATTTCAAGGTACGCCAATATCACGTTTTATTGTTTGTTTTACATCTTTGATAAACAAATCTCTGACACACGTGGAATTAAATACTTTAACTGGCTTTTTAGAACATATGAGTAAAATGTCTGGATGTTTATTATGCAGTTAACTGGTTTTAATTTCAGACTGTGGGTGCAGAGGATGCTGTGACAAGACTGTAGTTCTTTTGCTTTTTTATGTGGCTTATATTTACTGTCTGCCCCTGTTGGTGATGCTCAAAGATTTCTCACAAAGTTTGCATGTAGATTTCCCAACTGGAATCTTTAATACCAACGCTGACATTTGGGATTGTCACGGCAGCCCCCAATAAATTTGTGGCCCAGCCTGATCTCAATAAATTGCGATGTCATGCCAGTTCTTATGGCATTTGGCGTGCTATACGTACGCATTTTCGACCTTTTGCGTATTATTCAGCATTATTTGATCGCGTGTCAATTTACGCCAAGTTCTTCAGTTCACATAACCCAAACCCAAACCCAAACCCTAACCCTCAGTGCGTGGTATTTGACGCATCAATTCAGACTGGACAGGGGGCTAGTAACGGCGTGACACACGGAAAGCTTATAAACCGTACAGATAACACGCCAATTAAAAGTAACGTGTATATTTTTGCGAGTCATGATATCACGTTGTGTGGCCATTAAATCCACACTCCTATGTGGGTGCACAGACAGCGCACACAACGGTGAGTATTTTGACGGCCACGAGAGCCACTTCTGTTCAAAATAAACTGATTGTATAAGCAAACAACACTGGGGCAACAGTTTGGAAAAACAAATATTTTCCCATACTGCAAAGAACCCTGAAGCATTCAAGCTGAAATATCATGAAAAAACATCCATCAATTTGTGTATTATATAAGTTAATATTCATGTATCTTTTTTTAGTGTTAGCAGTATGTAAAAGTTATACACAACTCAAATGTCCTGTGGCTGAAAGAGTGGGTGGTAAAAGTTGGAGTTGGCCAGACCAAAAGTTTACTATGATGCTCAGCAATGATTTTTTTTTATTGACCTTAGAGTTAGAGTTCAGATTATCCAGTTTAGGGCAGAAAACAAAGACCAGATTTTTTTAAAAACTGTGGATAGTTGACTAAAAATGTAAAACAAACAAGTAACAGGTGAAAAAGTACGCAGAGCTTACTAATACCCCCGCCCGGTCGCACAACGCTGTGCCCCTCCTGCTCACCGATCCCCTGCCTACCCAGGGATTATGTTTAAGTCTCAACTTTCAGTGTTTTCAAAAACTTTCCAAGAATTTGTAAAGAGGAGAAAAAAAAAACAAAAAAAAAAAACAAAGGCAAAAATTGAGAGACGGGGACATGTGAGAACGTGAATCAAACTTGAAAAGAACTGGGTGAATAGTGTCTGAGAAATCGGCTGGATAAATTTACTACGGTGAAATTTTCAAAAATTTGCAAAAAAAACCCAACAAAATCCCAAATTTTTAATTCAGCCATCAAACTGTGCACTGTACCTCTACTGGCGATAAAGAACATGTGTGTCCAATTTGAAAAGCATCGAGTGAACAGCGTTTGAAAAATGGGTTGGACAAAAATCACGGACAGACGGAACTCCTGGTATATCTGTATAACCCCGGCCCTGTGGGACGGACGGGGGTATAATAAATGAGTAAAAGTTTGAGTCATTTAACCATCTGAGCCGAAAAGAGTGGCCTCCTTCAGGACTTTCTGCAGCCACCCATCTTCTGGACTGAACCCCACAAACGAGCAAAACACATGAAGAAACGTATTCTTCATAAACGTCTTTGGTTGTCTTTTGTTGTACAGTAAAACTCCACTGTCAGTTTGACTGAATGGAATAATTATATGATAAAGAAAACATGTAATATAATAGGATACGTCATTACTCCAAATGTTATATAATATCAGTCTGTACATTTCATTACATCTGATTACACTGGTTACATATTCAACTTAATTTATCTGCAAACACGGCTGGTTGGAGATTATTTCATTAATATGTAACATAACACACGTATTGGCTTCAACGATTTCTTACACCCACAAGCCCACAGAGACAGACAGACAGACAGACAGAAGGACAGATAGTCGAACGGTCGCTGGCGTCCTACCTGCAGTGAGTCGGTGGTGTGGGAGGTTGCCTGGCCAGCCTTTCCGTATCCCTGTCCATGAGCTGTCAGCAGCCGGCCCGTTAGATCCACCGCAGCCCGCCAGTTCTTACTGCTCTGTAGGGGAGAGGAGACACAAGGAAATGCAAAACTAGTATGACTGATGGACGGATGGAAACACAGAAGCTGACCTGTGGCTATAAGCTGTTTATATGTGGTTACTGTAGTGTTGACACTGATTTCTGATAACATGCTCAAAAAGACAGAGTGCTAGCAAGGTATGAATATATTTGTGTGGGGTTTTCGGAAACCTGCTGTACAAGAATAATGTGACACAGACAGACATAGAAATGACATGTTGTGATTGTAACGTCTAATCTTATTATATCTGCACTCTTCTCTTTTACTCCTACTTTATTTTAATTGATCATTATTTATGTTTTAATTTGTAATTGTGTGCTTGAAATTGTCTCTTTTCCATTCTTGTAAAGCACAATGAATTGCCCTGTGTATGAATTGTGCTATACAAATACATTTGCCTTGCCTTGCCTTGTCTAATCCAGGGGTGTCAATCTAATTTTAGTTAAGGGGCCACGTTTAGCCCAATATGATTTGAAGTGGGCCGCACCAGTCAAATAATAACAGTTAAAAAGTACAATTACATTATGAAAATGTTTACGTCTACAGTATCCTTAAAAATGTGAATAACATGAACAACCTGATATGTTCTAAGAAAAATAATTGAAATTTTAACAATATTATGCCTCAGTTTATCATTTATACATGTGCATTACAACTTACAGACCACCGTGGATCTGCAAATACACAAAACATTTAGTAACCAGCTGAATATTGTTAAACTGTCACTGACTTTTTCAAAGACATTTCAGGTTGTTCATGTTTGTTCAGGTTATTCACATTTTTTGTAAAAGGACTGTTTGCAAATGAAAACATTTTCATGTAATTTTACTTTTTTGGCACTAAAACAAAGACTAAATTTGGAGTTGTCGTTATTTATAGGTCATTATGATAGTATTTTACTGGTCTGACCCACTTGAGATCACATTGGTCTGTATGTGGAACCTGAACTAAAATGATTTTATCTTCAGTGTAATTTTTGCATTTCACACATTCATCCCACGGGCCGGAATGGACCCTTTGGCGGGCCGTATGTTTGACACCTGTGGTCTAATCAATAAAATTGCAGAAAAAACAACAAAGGAATCACACATGCTGGCCTAACAACAGACTCTAAAAAAAAATATCCATCACTTTACAAACTACCTTCTAACCTGTTTGAGGACAGACTTTTGAATTTATGACGTGCACTTGAATGCACCATGAAGTTCATGTTAGAACCACATTCTCTGTCATACAAAGTGATGTAGATTTCAGAGTTTTCTGACAATTGGAAAAACAAGAGACATACCAGATTCAACTCAAGACCCACTTACTAGGAAATAAGGGCTGCACTGTTTGGTGGGAAACGTCATGTTGTGATTATTGTGGACAACACTGTGATTTCCATCTGTTTGTTTGGTTATGAAGGAAAATGCACAGACCGCTGATCATTTTGAAAAGAAGATTTCTCCCCCTTTACTCAAACATTCAAAGGTGAAATAGGATTTAAAAAAATACAAAAGTTTTAATAAATTAAGGTAGAAAAAATTATACCTATTCCTGCTGATTGTCACTGAATGTAAAATATTGTGACACACACTGGACCGGACGTGGATGAAATGCAGGTTTTGGCGATTACATAATTCTGTGCACCTCTACAGCTGTGTCCGAAACACAGACTGCATGTAAAACCTGGTCGACACAACTGCTCAGTAAACGTGGAGCCAAGATATTTTGACTGCCCCACAGTAGCTGGTTGCAGTACAGCATATAAACCCACATCCTCTGTTCGTCAACAGGAGTGATGCGCACTTTTAATTAAACATTTAGTACACGTCCAGTGAATTTATCATGAATGTGATTTTGGCTTTTTTTAGGACCATTTCATTAGGTTGATTTGTGTTCTAGTTGTCGTTAAAAAACATTGTTTTCTAATGAGCTATTTGATGATATAAAAGGGGTGATGCTTGCTGTGATTGGCAGATCTACTAACCATTAGCTGTCATCCTTCTTTTTCAGTTCCCACCTCCTTGACACTGACTTTGCCTTCATTTTTGCATAAGAGGAGGAGGCTGTGTTACATTTACCTGACATGTAAAAGAAGCTGCATACAGTATATAGGTTGTGGGAAAATTCCCACAATATGATTTAAAAAATTGGACCAATGTCCCTGTATCTCACCAGAATCAATAACAACGTGAATTTGCAAGGTTGCCAGGTTCTGCCGATATGTTAGAGTCCTGTGGTGTTCATGCAGGAGATTAGTCTCCCAATGGAAATGGGTGGTACTTTTACTGGAGGAGAACTCAACTAATTACATAAAAGTCCATATGACTTTTGATCAGTGCTCAATTCAACTATATTGATATCTCTAACCATTTTCATTTTAGAAGCCATTAAAATACGGCCCATTATAAGTAGTACAGTAAATTCTTAATATTTCAGAAATGACAAATTTTCGTCGGAGAAGATTGAAAAAATTGCTAATGAAAACAATGATGCAGATGACGAAGATGGTGAAGACAACGACGAAAACAAAGACGAGGATGACGATGGACACAGAGCCTGCACAATAGCTCATGGCCTATTGGGCGGTGAGTTAAAACATAGATCCCAGAATAAATTGGGTAACATTTTACAGGTGTGTGAGTAGATAGGGTGTAGGGAATAGTAAAGGAGGAAAGGAAATGATGAAGAAAATCATAGACTGTTTAAAGATGTAAAGTTGAGTACAGAGTGAACTGAACCCACTGACCAGGAACATGTCATCCAGCCAAAATCACCCGAGCAAGTGACTAAATTGACCACTGGTAAGTGTGCAGTTACAGTTTATACTCCATCAGGACTGTCTGTCAGATTACAGCCTCACAAAGCCCCTACCCCAACAGCATTTCACCAACCCATTATAGAAAAGGGGGTCTGCATTGTACAAAATCTGTGACTTTCTTTGCTGATCACTGGTCAGCTGTGTGCAGATGAAAAAAAAGGAGCCAGGATTTGAGCGGATTTCTTTCTCACAATGCCTGTGATTATTTCTGTCACTTTTCATGTGAAAATGTGTCACTGTCCAGACACTTTGATGGCACATTGTAGGAGCCGGTCCTTTTCTAGTGGCTCATTCCATGCCAGCTCACCTGGGCCCTCCCAGCTCATGTCACGGAGATTTTCTTGAAAATATTCATGTGAAAATTCCTATTAAATTCATGGGACCTTGAAAAATCCTAAACCTCCACTCACAATCCTTTTTTTTTCCTTGTAAATTTTTCAAGATTGGCCCTCGGAGCTAAATTTCACCATAAATATAGGCATTTCAAGCCCCACCAATTGCTTTTTGTAACGAATGTGAAAGAAACCCTAAGGATAATTCGCTACACATTCACATGAAATTAAATTAATAAACACGAATAATACCTGACCTGAACCAATGCCATTTCATTTTCAAAAACTAATATCTCCACTGTTTTATTGCTACCAGATTTTGACTCTACAGTAGGATTACGTTATCTGGTTCTGCATAAAGAATGTACTGACACAGAACTTACAATAAATACTGAAAACAGCCTCAGAGCCGAAACACCCCACTGTTTGACTGGATTATTTAAAATCCCTTGAAACTTTTTTTTCGGTATGAGAAAACATCAATATTCAATGTAGATATGTTCACATTTTTAAAGACATTTGCTTTCATTTATTTGTAATTAATTTCTTAATGTTATGTTTTTTTTTTAATTGGGGTATTTGATCACCTGACTGCTCATGCTTCTAGACTTACTTATCCCCTTGTGCTGAGCCTGACTGAAGCTCTGCCTTTCTACTGCTTTTTTGAATTATGCAGCATTTACATGGTTTGTACACATTTTTCAAGGTCAAACTCAAGCACTTTTCAAGCACTTTTAAGGGTCATTTTCAAATTTTTCCAGCACAGCACCTTATCGCTGGGGTAAAATACATATCTACAGGAATACATATACAGTAGGTACTCATGATTATTTTTTTTCACTTTTTATCACAATGATGTACATTCTATTATGCTATAAACATCTAAAATTGTTTCACAACAGCAACAAGTTTAGAAATTAAAGGAGAACACAAAGTTTCATCCAAAAAAAGAGAAGCCACTTTGTGTTCTTCAGGCACACTTGCGCCGAGACAAAGATTAAGATCAAAATTTACCTAGTTGACCTGAGAGCACCCGCCAATTTTCTTCTTTCACATAAATGTATATTTTTCAAAATGTATCACCTCTCTGTGACATAAAATTTTTACGTCACTAAAACCGATTTATGAAAACACTTTGCCAAGTCCGTATTTTACTCCTCTTCACATCTATCAGCGTGGTCAGAGAAAACGGAGGCTTTAGGATACAATTACATTTCGTTGCACCTCATTGTGTGCAAATCCACTGCTGCATTACGTGATGAGTATCTGAAACAAGAACAGTGGCAGACGTGGAGATTGGTATATTCAACCCTCGCTGTAACACCAAGATTGTTATGATGTTTTGAAGTCAGTTTTCAAACCATCTTAGTGAAACATGAGCAGCACCAGTGTTGTGTCTCCCTTATCGACACATGTTCCCTTTGCCCTAGACCTGCTTAGACAACAGAGTAATGCTTTATGTGTCATTTTTATTTACTTATGGAGGTATTTCTTAAAATGAAGGTTGTTCTGTCAAATTTAATTTTTTTTTTAAATAGGGTGGAAAAGTCAGTTTAGAAAATATCCATATTTGTTTTAACAGGAATAAATGTGTAGCTTATCAAAAAAGCCCCAACTTATAATTATCTTCTAATGTCAATCACACTATAAACCTTTGATCCTAAAAGGGAGAAACAAAATTGCAGGTATCTGAACAATACATATCCACAATAAAAAAGCAGTCCCTGTCTATGAAAGAAGAAAAAGAAAATCAAAAGGAAAATTCCTAAAGCTTTGAATTTAGAAAAAGGCAAGAGCCAACACATCTGAGATGCCCAGTAAAGGGACGCTGCTTCGTTTTACTAATCAGCTGGTATTCTGGTGTCAGCTCTGCACTGATCATAATGTGATGTCTAAAACTGCATAACAAAAAACCCTTCATTATTAAATGAGGCAGGTGTGTGTGGGTGAGTGTTTACAGCAGTGTGTAGAAATGCCACCCATTGAAGCTGGAGGACAAAGAACCCGCACACACACAAAAGGGAAGCAAAACACGGTGGACAGGTGAATACACACACACACACACACACACACACACACAAACATCCTGTCACACAAAACAAATATAAAATGTCCCTTTAAAAGTGTCCATTCAAAACAGCTCCTGAAGTTTCAGGTCATTTTGTAGTTGATTCCAAGCAGAGCAAAGTCGGAGAAACTTGTTTTGATAGATGCCGTATATAAGACACTATAGACACAGACCTAAGATACATTTATCAATGAGAACATGCCAATGCCTCATTCTGTATGTGGACAAGCCAGGCATCTGAACAGTGATGAATGAGGGCTTTAAAGTTCAAAATAAACCGCCGGTGAACCATGTTTAGAGTATGTAAACTTTGAGAGGATGAATGCATATATATCACACGTAGACCAGCACAGATGCAAAAGTGGATTTTTTTACTCTTAACAGACAGACATGACTTGATTCTAAAACAGAAACCCATTTCAGTCCCAGTTATAAGCACATAATGACCTAAAATAACACACTAATCAGAGTAAGAATCATGGATTTTTCTACTGTCAAACACCCTCCTACATCAGCTGTGATGCTGAAATAGAAGCTGCCTCCTCCGTGCCATACCTTTGAGGTTGACCTTGATGACGTTGTTGTCGCCCACCAGGTAGCCGCAGGGCAACAGCTCAGGCACTTCAGAGGTATGGGAACGGACTACCTCGCCCATCCTGTAGCAGACGATGCTGTCTGAGTTTAGACCCAGGCTGGTATGGGGGTCCACCCGAAACACGTACTCCTGCAGGGTGAGAGGGAGGGGGTCAGACGACAGCATGGATTTTATGATCGTTATGTCTGGTTGTGGTTTATCAATTTACCTTGAAGAGCCGTCGTATGACCCCATCCAGGACGTCCCACTTGGTTTTCCCACTCACTCCTATTGACCCGATTAGGTATTCCTGGATACGTTTGCCCTGATGAGTTTACAATAACAAAGACAGCAGCGTCACAACAAGCCACCAAACACAGGTGGAAAAGAGAGAGATACCCTGGTCCCTCGTTTATCGCGGGGGTTCCGTTCTAGCAATAACCCGCAATAGGCGAAATCCGCGAAGTAGTCAGCTTTATTTTTTACAATTATTATATATCTTTTAAGGCTGTAAAACCCCTCACCAGACACTTTATACACTTTTCTCAGACAGGCATTAACATTTTATCACATTTATCACTTGTTTAAACACTCTCAAAAACTTGCAAACATACAGCACTTCAGAGTCACACTGCTAGCGATCGAACATTTATGTAAATTTGGCAAGAACGCATTCTGTACAGGAGACAGTGCACAGAGATTGATTGACAAAGATCTACAGTCCCTTAGCCAATCAGGACGCAGAACACAATGCGCGTTCATACGCTGTAAAAAAAAAAAAAGCATGCAACGTTGCACTAAAAAAAATCCGCGAAACAGCGAGGGTGCGAAAGGTGAACCGCGTTATAGTGAAGGACAACTGTAATGCGAAAATAATCATCTACAAACCTTAGTGGTGTTCGGCCCACTGCTGATGGTAACCACTATCCGTACACTGCGACCCTCTTTGCGTAGATTCCCCTCGTAGCTGTCATCTAATAGAATATCTGAGAAAAGGCAAACTTTCTGTTAGGAAATACACTCAAGCTTTAATCCCTCTGAGACTGAATCATTATAAACAAACTCTCACTCTGCCTCTTGGCAAATTATATATCTTTGCTGGGAATGGACAAACAGACTCCAAAGTAAAAGATAGCTAATGAGTTTCTTTCATGTGATAATTACTTTTGCATTTAATCAGTGTTCTCATACAGAAAGATTTCTGGCCAGTGTGTAGAATATTAATGTAAAAATGGCTGTAAGAAATGAAATGAGTGGAATGAAAGCACAGATAAAGAATTTTAGAGCCAGGCAGCAGACTGAACAAGGGTGGGAAATCATTGAAAAGAATTGGGTGATGTGAGGTATTGCTTGAAGAGTCAGTCAACAATGGAAGATTTCTATCATGAAAACAATGGAACAGAATAAATAATCGAGATTAATGCATGAAAAGAAAAGGATTTCAGCCTTTAAAAAACTACGACTTGTTTTCACAGATGTGATAATCCTGTATATATGAAGTAGATGAAGACAATAGCACCACCTAACTGGGACGTAAATTCACGTTTTATATCCCTTAGTGAAAATAAAACCGGCACGAGTAATCCAGGAGTAGTATCACACTGCCACTGACATCAGCACTCATACTAGTGCTTTATACTGAAGTGGTTCGTATATTGTGGAAAATATCCATGAGTCATGCATGATGTAAACACATAATGACTACGGAATTCCTGAACATATTTTATTTTTCATGAAATTATATTCTACAGTACTTATTGATTATCACTCTCTACTTGTAATAGAAATAGTTATCAGATTGGATCATGAATATCAGGGTTTTCAGAAGCACAAAACTGACATTACAAAAGTCCCTTCAGAGTACATCTAGACAAATAACATGTGGCACCTGCAAGTGACATCCACTACACTCTATGTGCTTTGCAGTAGATGTTGCTGTTGTTGTTTACAGACATATCTCTTAGAATATTAAAAATGTTAATGTTAGGCTTTTTGACTGTTTTTTTGTGTTGTGTTTTTTTTTTTTTTAGTATTTTTTCTTTGTGATATTATCGATGAGAAGCTGTATTTTATTTATCAGCAATTGGTACAAATTGTCAGTAAGACACTGCAGGACATATACTACATCCCTGTGTGTATAGTGCTGTGCTTCTGTAGAGTCTGTCACCTTTAACCTTTGATAACAAGTCCCTGCCACATCCCTAACGACTTAGTCTGTTTTTTTTTTTCTTCCAAACACTCCATTTTGGAAAGGGAGGGGGTACTTTGTATTCCGCTGGCTTTCCTTTGCTGTAGGCTCTGTGTTGGGGTGATAACGGCCCGTTGGCCCACTCGTCTTCCCACGCGCCACTGCTCTCGGCTCATCCCTCCATCAATTAACGAGGGCCCATGTCCTCAGAGAGAGCTACGCCTTCTATGTTAATTACAGGACAAGTGAGAGGGACAAACTCTTTCACTTCTCATATGGAGCAGGCCTGGAGAGATTGTCGTGTGCACGTGTGCATGTGTATGAGTGTCTGTCTAATAGGCGCCTGCTGTGTTACGAGCTCTCACAGAGGAGAGAGCAGCCATTTCATCATTTCATACAGCTCCTCCAGATCATTTCTCTGTGTAAATACGATTCTCTAACATTTATTGAGGCAAGTATGGTGAGAGCTAATCCAACTTGATGCCATGGAGAAAAACTTCTGCCCTGAGAGTTGATGCAGACCATAAACTTAGCAGCTTAACTAAACATGGAGCACAGCACTTATAATGTCAGGGTTGGAAATTTTGATTTTCACTGCCTGGCTCTATTTGCCAACAATCAATAATTGTTAAAAGTGGAAGTGAGGTTTAATTGGCTACAGAGGATGTTGGGGTGTGATGCAGTGCCCTGTTTGCTAGTAAAGACTAGGGTGACCAGATGTCCCTCTTTGTGTGGGACAGTCCCACATTTATATTATTTTTTTACACGTCCCGCGAATTGAAATGCTGTCCCACATTGTTATTAACAGTCAGCATGAATGCTTCCTGCCACTGTGTTTTCTTATGTGAGCAAACTTGCATTTAAATAAAATATATGAAGTGTGTCCCTCGTCTAGTGAGTTAGGATCTGGTCACCCTAGTAAAGAGACATTAAAAAAAGGTAAATGTTGGATCAAAGCAAATAACAGCATCTACATCTATCTTAGAAATACTACGTCCAGTCCATTTCACACACTTCAACACCTCCGGGTCTCAGTACTCAGGACAAATTGCAGAGTGCTAACACTGATTTACACAGACACCAGTGCAGATGCTGAACTGACCTGACATGATGGTGTCAGTGATGTTGAGGTTATTGAGCGACAGCCCCAAGGACTGACGTGAGGATGACGAGGATGTGCTGGATGTCTCGGAGGGTGGCCTGGCTGTCTTGACGGGCGTGGCCGTTGGCGTTGCATTACCGCTGGACTTGAGACGATCATTCTCAGCTTTGAGTATTTCAATTTCATTCTGTTATGATGACAAAATTGTTAAGAAAAACTTGTTTTAAGGATAAAGGTGAAGGGCATACACTACAATCCAGTATGATATGTCAAAATGGAATCTGATATTTTCATCGTTGATCAAACTGAATAAAATTCAGGGACAAGGATGAGTAAAATATTAAGCTATGTTAACTTAATGTGAAGAGCAAGGTAAAATACAAATGGAGACTAAGGAGAGAAGAAAATATCTTAGGTGCCACAGCATGTGAAGACTCGGGATTCTGCACAATCACACCAGACTGGGTGTAAAAAAAGGATGACTGTTGTATCACTGAGTAAAAAGCTCCTCAAAGTCATTTCCTGCATTCAGGCTGGCCACTGTTGTTATTCTGTATCAGTGTTATTGGAATTATGGGCTATAAGCGGCTTTTTGATCTTCAAGGCTCTCTTTGTACTGAAGGTTCAGGCTCAGATAAAGAGCCTTACATGATCCCCAGATCTAAGAGGAGACTATAGGCTTCTACAGACAAAGCAATCGACACCACAAAGAGCCTCTTTACTCAGACATTTATGCTGATACGCTGTACAATCTTTTTTTTTTTTTTCACATGAGCTTTTTTTTAACAACATGAAATGACTCAGCAACTTGAAGCACTCTCTGAACATTGCATTAAGAAGTGGTATGTGGCTTTTATTGCATTACATCAATAAGAGTGAAATAAATATACAAAATATAATTATTTGCAAGGAGAAAACTTAAGTCTAGCTCTTTGGATATACCATACGAACTCAGTATTTTTGCATGTTATGATATAAATTTTCTTCCGGCAGTTCAGCCTCTCATAGGTGGACAGCCATGTAACTGCAATATAGTGATACAGTAAAGGGCAACAACCACATAATAACCCAATGCCATTTAATAGGCAACCTGTGGCAGGCAATCTGTGCTTATACACTACATGTGACGTGACTGTACTTGTATAAGGTGTATTGTGGGTCCTTTAGCCATCCCAGTGTAACCTAATGAATACATTCTTAATGTTCTGACTGGTAAACGTCAGGCTCCAGTGCCTCAAAGCAGGGACATATTACTTCACCCCAAACAGACTGGACAGAGAGAGAATTTGCCTGTTTGAGCTTTTGCAGAACAACATGACCAAAGGTATCTCTTTTACTGTGAGGTGACTCTGGGTCTGTACATAAACTGTTTCAACATATCAACACGACTGATATGAAGACCTAGATGTGCAGACAGAGTTTGCAAAGTTAAATGATGTATTTTAATTCTTCATTATATTACAATGAGTTTGACTTCTGGTTATCCTTGTGAATGACCTCACCTGCATGCGGTTCATGGCCTCTCGGATCTGGTCCAGGTGGTGGGCAGAGCTGAGCGCCTCCAGTCTTATGTCTGTCAACTTGAGCTCTTTCTCCCTCAGCTCATTCTTCAGCTGGAGGATAATTTCCGCTTCGGCCTCTGTGCATTCGCATAACCTGCAACGTGGTTACACACAGGGTGGAGGAGGGGAGGGGGGGTCACCTCAAGGGTTATACCAAACACACACAAACTAGAGAGAAGATACACACTTAAAGGAAACATGAGAGCTGAAGCTCAGAGGGGAATTGAAGTCAGTGGTGAAATCTGCACAGGCAGGTGAAGATGAAGGTGAGCAGGGAGCTGGGGCATCTGGGACAGCAAATCCTTCCTATTTACACTCCACCAGACAAAAAGTATTTTTTCAAACCAACAATCCGCTCTCACAGCATCAATATTCATGCTTTGTAAGCACTTTTTGTGGCAACCAAGATGCTTAGTAATGCTTCGACTGCTAAGATGGTCAGTAAATGACTTTAGTGAACGTTTTTCACTGTGTTTGATAGCTATAGGTGTCATGGTTGCACTGGTCTCAGGCTTCTTCATAAAACCTCTGACAGGAACAGGTTTGTATATCTCACTGAAGTCACACCAACACACCCCACTGCACACACACTCCCTGGGAGCATGCCAAGTGCCACCACACAGAGCCTATTACCGTGATCTGTGCTTGTAGACCACATGACCATATTGCTTTTTCTTAGGTGTCCAAATTGGGGAGGACTTGCTATCACAAACGCACTTTCTACAGCAGGTGAGAAACATTAAAGAAAAGATTAAACAGAGAGGTTGGTGGAGAGATAAAAGATCCAGGTGAGGATTTACACATATATATGAGGACCGAACATAAAACAGCAGAGAAGATGATGCTTTCACAGCGCTCGCATGTAGAAACTCACTCTGTGGTGGAGGGTGATGAACGCAGAGTGGCGATGCTGCCTTGCCTGTTGTCATGCTGCAGTTTAGGCGAGGATGGCAATGAGTCGGTCATCTCCTCCATCTCGTCATGCGCTGATTGAGATTTGGTTTTCTTCTTGCTGAACGCTTGCTTGAAGGAGCTGCGTAACTGTAAGACATATAGCACAAACACACAGGGAGGTTATTCATGTCAGTAGGATACACTCACAGTCACATCATGTTATTTCTTAAGATATAACATCAGGTGACATCACATCCTGCCACATCAGGAAGTCACTCCGTGCTGTTTCCAGGCAATGGTCACTGTCTGGTTTAGGCAGAGAGGAAGTTGAAAAGCAAGGCAATAAGTACAGATGGAATGAGAGGAGGAAAATAGGAGACCAGGCTTTTAATGGATCGACAAATTAGGGCTCAACAGGCAGTCAAAATGAGCAAGGGAGGAAGTAGGACATAGGGATGGTGAGGCAGGGGAGGGTTGCTGTATCCATGCCGACGATTCCAGAAAAGGTAAAGAAGAGGATGCTCTGAGAGAGGAAGTAGGAGGAAGAAAAAAGGGAGCAAAGAGAGTAAAGGGAGGAATGGGAGGATGAGGAGTCACCACTGCACACATACAGAAGACACTCTGGAAGCCACTGACCTGAGCCGGGATGGAATCAGCCACCTGAAGATGCAGAACACACCCAATGTTAAGCCACGCAGACAGACCACCGCTCACCCAGTGGATTAAATCCAACGGAGGCTAATGCGAATGCTTTAAAGAGCTTTTTGACTTTACTCTAAAAATACAGGTGTTATTGTTATCACTGCAAGGTTTCTGGAAGTGATGATTCTTTCCCCTTTTATTCACTTGATTTCTAACATACAACATAAATGACATCTATCTATCTATCTATCTATCTATCTATCTATCTATCTATCTATCTATCTATCTATCTATCTATCTATCT
>JAPQRQ010000016.1:4476399-4520082 GCA_037367365.1 Apogon talboti
CTCTCCTCTCCTCTCCTCTCCTCTCCTCTCCTCTCCTCTCCTCTCCTCTCCTCTCCTCTCCTCTCCTCTCCTCCTTTGCCCTGTGCCAGTAGCTGTGCTGCCTCTGAATCTTCATTAGGGGGGGAAATGAAGCTGAAAACGAGGAGGCAGCCTGGATGGCCAAAAGCAGCTGCAGTCACTCACACACACACATTTCCTACAGTACGCTACAGTACACCGCTGCCCTGCCACAGGGCATAAGAAGACAGGTGTGCAAGTGTGTGTTTCTCGGTGTCTGTGGAGGGAGTATGGGAAATGAGAACAGCCAGCAGAGAGCCAGCAGTGGTGTACAGTAGCTGCATTCCTGCACACGTATACAGAGAGCTGAGACAGAGCGCACAGGGATAAAGAGTTTCAACAGAGGATAAGCAGGATATGGGTGGAAGAAATCTGGCCCACATGTAGTGAAAGTCTACAGAAGTCAAAAGTTGGCTGTAGTGGAAGGAAAGAAAAAAAAAAAGTCAGGGCCAAAAGAGTTGGAAGACAGAAAAAAGAATCGGAGGGTAGCAGAGTGGAAAACAGCAGATGAGGAGAAGAGAGGAAGATGGAGAGAGGCATCGTCAGGAGCCAAACTGAAAAAAACTCCCTCCACATTCAGAAAGTGAGCTTCAGCTCAGGCCTCAGTGTTGCAACATCGCTGGCACTCAGGATGTGCATCTCTACCATGGCAGCGATGCAGCGCTGATGATTCAACACTTTACAGATACAAAGAAACCAGCTACCAATGCACCACACTTCACTCCTATTACAATTTGACAAGGTTTGATTCAACACTATGTGATGTAATGGAACGCAGAAAGAATATGATGCGGTGCAACTCAGAAGATAGTTTCATTCTATTTCTCTCGTTCTTTTCGGGACACTAATAAGAAAGTAACTAAAACACTTCATCTTTACTTCACATATTTGTTTCTCTTAATGTGGTTTCTTTTTGACTTAAAAAAAGTGCTTTTTCTCAACCTTTTTCCAAAGGTCTCTGAAGGTAGGTATAATAAAACTAGGCTTGGATCTCACCTGAAATCACTCCTCATGTCCTGTTTTGTCTCCAGTTACACATTCATAACACACCTAAGCCTCAGTAGCAGCCTATATAGTTTTACTTATGCACTGATGAAACAGTTTAGAGAATAGGTAAGTATTATAAATACTGGTCCCAAATTTTTTTTTTTTTTAAATCATATTTCTGTAACTTATCTTGAGTTGTATCCCAAGTTGTATTCAATGCCCACTCAGTCAGGAAACATCTTAAAGCTTTATACAAATTGGTCAAACATAGCATCCTGAGTCGTCTAATACAGTAGTGTCATGGACTGACGTTTTGTTACACTTACCTATTGACCCAGAACCAAAGCTGTGTGAAACAAAATACAAGAGCTGTGATTTGAGCAAACAGCAGGCAGGCATTGTGCTTTATGAGATTATCTTCATCAAAAGTTCAGTTGCTTTAAGGACCATTCTGACAGAGATCTCACTCCTCCACTGTCATTTCTGACCCTACAGATGACAGACGAATATGAATAACCACAAAATGGCCAGTGTTCCAGATATTAAATCTAACATTTCACATATATGGGGTCATGTCTCTGGCTGTCACTATACATTACAGCGATCTAATCTTATTGTTTAATCTTTTTAGTTTCCCAGAGTCAACATTCATTAAAAGACTTTTTTGTACAGTCCTGATATATCCTGCTTTAACCATACCGACTTGCAGCCACATTGCGCTGACTGACCCAAAATTAAGCCACGACTTTAAACTTGCAGATGAATACTGCAGTAAAAAATAATAAGGGTTACTGGTGACCTTAGACACAGCATTTGTTTCTGTAGTTTAGTTTCAATCCTGTGTTCCTATTCATTAGAACAGGGCTTGACACTGGCACTGGTCGGATGACCCGATGCAGTTTTTACAGTGTACGGGCCAGTACTGGTCACAAGCATTCAAAATTAACTGGCCTGTTCGGGCCACCGCTGATACGAAATGTTGACAACAAGTAACTAGGGGTCGACCGATTATCGTCTTCGATATTTGTCAATTTGACCATTAGCGTTATCGGCTTTTTGAAGTGTCCGACGGCTGATATGATGGGTCAAACATAAAACGGGGTAATCTTGGCTCTGATGCAGCCGGCTGTCCGCCCTCACTTCTCTGTGCTGTGAGCATTGTCCCTCCCACAGCACCAGGTGATTGGTTACACAGCACATGTCAATCAGCAGTGGAAGCTCTGTATGTGTGTGTGTGTGTGTGTGTGTGTGTGTGTGTGTGTGTGTGTGTATATGTGTGTGTGTGTGTGTGTGTGTGCCGCTCCGAGCCAGATGTTCCAGCTTACGTGACGGTAAGTTCAGGCAGCAGAGTTTGCCAAAGTTGTAATATCACACAATCCTCTACAACCCATAATGTCACTGAAAGTCCCAATACATGAATGCAATAAGTGAAAGCACTGTGGAGAGAACGCTTAGCGACTAGCTTTTACCATGTAGTCTAGCTTCAAGTACCCCCACCTCTTCTGTCTGTATCACTATGAGACTGCTCAGTAATCATAACGATAGGGAAATAGTCTGTGTTAGTTGTAAGGTGTGTGTGAGAGAGAATAAAAACCTGCAATAATTTCTGGGTGGTCATTGGAGGGCTGATGAGCTTAGCCTTTCTCCTCCTCTCTGTCTCACTACAACCAGACAGCCAGTGGATTATAGCATTGATGAGCGTGCACAGTGCTCATTAATGGACATTTATAAACATGCCAGTGTTAGCCAAGCTGGCTAACTTACAACTGCAGTCAACTGGCATGGTGTCGTCAATGCTGGGATAGTGAAGTGTGTGTGAAATTAGAAGCTGTAGAACTGAGAGCTGTGCAACTCTCATGATCCCAGGATATTTACCTTACTTTTTTCCCTTCTGAGAGATTCCAAGCGTTAGAAAACGACATTGTTAGATGAAGTGTGCCTGAAGCTCTCTTTGATCGTGTTTTGTAAGAGGAGGAGAGGAGCATGATGTTGTTTACGACTTTGGACATAATGTAAGGACATCTAAGGCCTACATGGACTGCATGTTGGACAGTGTTCACAGATCAATAAGCTCTCCTATTGCGACTACTATTTTTTTTTTTTTTTTTAGGTATAATAAGTCAGTGACAGTAATTAGCAGCTGAGTAGCCTAGTTTTGAATGACAGGGCCCCTGCTATCACATGCAGTTAAAATATAATATTTAACAGAATCTAACTACAGGCTTTCCAAATGCTGTAATAAATGAAGCATAGAGTGTAATGCATAGATCTGCATCTGACCCACTTTTAACTCCCTCTCCCTTTTCCAAACCTTCATTGCAGATGGATGGACTTCGGTGTACGAGTGCCTGGGAAGTCCCTCTTTTTTTTGTTATTTCACTTAAATTTAAGTTACAACATTTTTGTTATACTGAACTGCATGATGAGTTTATTTATTTGTAAAAAGTATACAGATGTATTTATTTATTTTCAGTTGAATGTATAATATGCTGCTGAGCATGGGAGTTCTCAGATTTAGTTTTGTTAAATGAAAAATAAACATGCTGAACAGCATTTAAACAAAGTTAAGTGTTGGTGTTTGTATGACTAAAATTTTTGACCCCAAGTTTTTCATTTCTACAGCAAATGAACATCAGCTTCGAATATCGGTTATTGGACTTTATGATTACTAATCATGCATAATATTTATTTTATATAAAAGATGTATAAAAACAATCCATTCACCATGCCAATTGCTTTCTTTTTTTCATGGTTAATGAAAATTTCTTGCATGTGTATTAATGATGCCACATTCTCTGTATATGTGGGCCAGTAGCTCATGGATCAGGGCCAGTAACTTTTTAAAGTCACTGTTTGGCCAGTGGGTTAAAAAGGTTAATCAAGCCCTGTTTGGAAGATTCTTAATGTTAGAGACATTCTTACATAACTGGTGGTTTTATCCATGTCTCAGCTCTGAGGTCAGGTTGCAGTCATGGCGCGCTGCTGTCTTCACACTTTGCCTTGTTCTCTGTTCTCAGTGTGGATCTGCAGATAAGATGTCTACAGCCCAGGGTTCATAGATATATTTTGCCCAAACTACCTCTTCCTCTCTTGGAAGGGTGAACACTTAAAGTTAGGTTCGCAACTAGGTTATGGCTGTATTGACACTATGCGACCAATCATGCAGAGACACACTGTCTCCATCTGATATTTGCGCTATTTTACTTTGTACAGTGTGAGGTGGATTCAGAACTAGATTCTTCAGTCTCCTGCATTGAGCAATCTGTTCTCACAAGCTCATTCCAAGAAATGTTTCCTGTGTACTACATCCAGAGATTTTTCTGAGTGTTCCTCAGTATTCAGTGTCTTCCTGCACCTGCTCACAGAAAATTCATCATTTAATACTTACTGATACACTTATTTGTGGTAAGTAACTTTTAATTTAACATTTTTTGCTGTTCCTGTTTCATATTAAAAGCTTTCCAAGGAAATATTTTTTTGGCAGCACTATTAAAAGCAAAATTGGTCCATTAAAACTGATGACTAACTAGCTCTGTTGTACATACACTGACACCGAAGAAGAGATGGCATTTATCTGTATTATCTACTTATCATTTTCATTCGCATTCAAAACAACGGCATAAAACACAGAAAAACAGAAAATTTGTTTAAGTTTTATTCATTCCAACCTGACCGACATCTCCTTGGTGCAAGAGCATTCAAGGTGTTTTACTTTAGCTCGCCGTGAATGCCATCAAGAAGCACACAAACCACACTGTCACTCCCCAGGTTTGAATGATTTCAATTAACGCCGAAGGGGTGGTGGGAGGACTAAAAAATAGAAAAACAATAGTCTGATGGTGATTAATAATTTAGCTCAGCTCAAATGACTCTGCAATAAGGCATAATCAGATCCCCCTAAATCAAATGAGGAGGCATTACCATGGTGATTTATTGCCGGTGATATTAAATGAGGAATTGACTGTAGAGGCTTGGTGAAGAAGTGTGGGCACTGTGTGGTGATATGTGTAGTAAAGTAGTGGGGAAGGGCTACTTTTTGTTTGTTTGGAGAACTGTTGGGGAGCACACCCACCTTTGTTCTTGATTACACAAAGACATCAGACAAAGGCTGAGTAAAAGAAGACTATAGCAGGAGGACGTAAACTTACAGGGCGATCATGATGACTCCCAAGGTGTTTGCTCAAATTCAGGAAGGCCACCAGGGCAAGCAAACTTTCCTGATTGCAATTAACAAGTCCAATTTTAGTAGCATTAAAACACACATGAACATTTTAGGCAGAAAAATGTGTGTGATGCAAATGTACACGTCCTTTATCTCTCTTTCACACACACAAATGCATACACATAATTAGTCTCGTCGTGAGTTTAAAAGGGGTGAGGCTTCTTAATTGTGTTGAAGACCGTAAGTTCAATGCGCCTTTCCTTTGGTTGAGAATAAAAAAAAAACCCTGCATAACAAAGCTTGATGAACAAACGAACGCCCACTTGTTCTCTCTCAAGACCCGAAGCCTCCAGGCGAATCAGACTTAAAAAGGTTTCCTCACACCAGCTTTGGTTAACACAAGCGGCTCCCGTGCTACTTCAATTAAACCCTGGCATTTTGGATTACATAGAGACTGTGAGGGGAAAAAAGCATTAGTAATATGCTAAAAGTGTCTTTGCAATAATGGCTAACTTCACTTTGAAGCCTCTGTAGTTGGTCTACAGACACTTGAACCAGGGGACAGAATGCTGCCCTCAAGCTGGATGACGGCCTGTTTGGAAACTGCACAGACGCGCACTTCACACAGCAGCCATTTTGTGTATTCCACAGGCGATTGCCGGACTCTTCAAACGGTATCACAGAGAGACGTTGAGACACAAACTGGCATAATATATTACGTGACGACACCGCAGTAGCTCATGGCTTGTAAAAGAACTCCCCGTGACACTCCCTAAGTTGGTTCAACAGATCTTCCAAGTTCTAAGTGATATTCCTCTGGGTAATATCAACTACTGATTGACTAGTGGGCTACTGGATCGCTTTTGAAGGCTCTGCTGTCAACAATAACATGACGTCCCACTTGTCCTCCTCTCTGAGAGTACTTCTGAACACCGTGCTCAAGAGTTATAGCCAGGCCTGATTCTTGTCCAACGCTCCCAAAGTACAGCACACACAGTAAGTTTTCCCAATGTTCTAAGACTTCAAGTTCAGAATGACTTATTTGGAGGGTTATTGATCAGCCATGATTTCATTTACTTGTGCCAACGCTGTTTTGGAAAGCAATAGTTGAAATCAGAAGCATGATGACATCATTCAGCATTCCTACTCAGTTTTCAAAAAGGTTACACAATTGTGACATATTTCTAGGACCGCAAGTAATGATCATTCATTTTATCATCCATTATTCAGTTACATGTTTAGTGCAGTGCCAAAAACGATACAATTTTGCAGTTCTCTGAAGCACAAGTCTTGTAATGGCATCGTTTCATTAACCAACAGTCCAAAAGATGTTATAGACTACAGACAAGAAGCAAATCCAAACATACAAGGAACTGGAACAAGCATAAAATTTGTATATTGTTTGAAAAATAACTGATTTATTCATTTTCCAAATCACTTCATCTTCAGGAGGGTGGCGATGAATGTGTCACCAGTTTATGACAGGGCTGACATATACAGACGAACAACCATTCACTTTCACATTCATACCTATGGATGATTCAGATTGACCAGCTAACATATTGAGGTGCATATCTTTAGATGGTGGGACGGAGTTGGAGTGCCCAGAGAGAACCTATGCAATCACTCACCACAGTGCTGCTGAGAAAACAGCATCTGTTTTTTTTTTCAGCTGACTAATAGATTATCAACTAGTCATTGCAGCTCTAGATGTTGCTCTCATTAGCTTTCATTTAACAGACTTTAACAAGCATCGATGTAAACCTGCAAATAAATATTTGTTTAAACCATTCAATAACATAGATGTGAGTTTATTACAGGAACAATGTTGAGGGCCTCCAACTAAAAAGAGTTTATCTTGACCTAATCTGGTTATTTATGCACTTAACCCTATCCACTTTTTGTCTCATAAGTGTCCCAACTTATTAGATTTAAGTTATCTATGGAACTTCTCATCATGCTGATAAAACCGCTAATAGTGGAAATTCACTTCTGGCCTCTGGCTTTTGAGGGGATGGATGGATGACCTGAACAATGTTAAGGTTGGAGGGCTGGTTGTTCTGTGGATAAATAAAGTTAATCCCCCCTGAGTTTCACTGTGAAGATGTATCTTCAGAGTTTGATGTTGCATCTCTGCAGTGTATTAGGCAGAAATGGAGGAACAGGATGAGTAAAAAAAAAAACAAAAACAAGGTGTGTAATGTTATTATTATTAAAAATATTCAGGTGTGAAAGTGATGTGCATAGCGCCGCCGGGCTTTCGCCAGGAAAATTTTGAAAAAACATAGACCCTAAAAGCTGCATTGTAGTGCATTTTGGTATGTTAAATGTTATATTTTGACATGGAAAATAAGTTTAGAATTAGATTCAATATATTTTCTTAATTTTTGCTCATTCATTCTATCAAGTTACCCTCATTTCTTGCTTTGTGAATGTAAATTTTTTATTTAATTTTATTTTCAGGTAATGGCATTGTGTGTTTGCCTTTGGTGATGGTTTCCATGAACAACTACTTGTACCTGCCGGACTTACCTCACTCAAATCTTCTCTGCACTTGTCTAAACTCCTTGTAGTTGGTACATTGCTGCTACTATCTGCACCCTTATTCTATCACCTGTATTAGTTTCTACTATCCTCTTACCTGCATGTAACCACCAAATGGATATCACCTTTATATATTAGTTAGATTCCGCACGACACAGTATAGTCGTCTCTGATTGGTCCATGTGATACACTTTTCCACCAATAGAAACACAGTGATATACTGCATCTGAAATGAATATGCAAATATGTTGGCTGTTTTTCGTTGGTGAAATCCTATATGGTTACACATATTATCCAGTAATTTTTCACTGTCTTTGAAAAAAGTGTTTGCCTCTCTTGCTGTAACTGAGACAGTAGAAACAAACTGCATTTTGTGACTTCTGTTTGCAATACTAATCAATAATAGTTTCTTAAATCCACTGAAAAAACAGTGTCGTCGCTTTTATTTCATGTAAGTTCTGTATAAAGCATATCGGTATTTTGTTGCAGCTCATTAAAATGGTGCATGTGTATGTTATTTTGTATGTATGCCATTTTGGTGAAGACTAGTTGGGTTCCGATGGCAGTTTCATTTCGATATAGAAGTGAGATGCTTGGCTCCAAGTGTTATGCCTTAGTGGTGTTGTGTGGAGAGCTTTGACACAGCGAGAGAAATTCAGCACTATGTGTGAAAGCAATCTCAAAAAACTTAACGTGATGCAAAGAGTACAAAAATAAGACTCAAATTCTAATACGCCGCAATGATCCTTTAAGCTGGCAGACCAACAGGCTAAACTCCATCTGCTATCTTACAAAAGGTCTGAACATATGGCTGGAGCCAACATAAACAGAGCAAGGTGAAAACAACTACCACTAAGGTTTAAACATGCCCTTCAGCGCTACAAAAGCTGACGGTGCATTACCCAGACCTCTGCTTGCCAGTGTAACCGGTGGCGGAAATGACAGCAATGTAAAAAGGTTACGATAATGACAAGTAAAGGTTACAGCAATGATATCAAAGTGCGATGCAGCAGCTGGGTTGTTGCAGTGATTATGGGGGTGTGTCTGTCTGACCCATCCAAGGTGGGTCTCTCTCTCTCTCTCTTTCATGCACTCTCTCACACACACAGACACACACACACACACACACATATTTTATATATATATATTTATATATATATATATATGCTGGCCCCCGGCCCAGACAGCATCACACTGTGGGAGGAAAGAGAGGTTAGAGAGTCTCTGGTGGGTAGAACAGAGGGAGAGAGGGAGACAGAGAGGGAGACAGAGATGAAGGAGAAGGAGGGAGACGTGGAGGGGGGGAGGGGGGGTTATTGCTAATGAGGGAGACAGATGAGGCCAGCTCAGGGTGCTGCTGAGCCAGAGACTCAGCCTCTGCTGACCACACCACCGCCAGGACAGAAGGGGAGACGGAGGTCACTGGGAAGACAAAGGGTGAAGCAGAGGGGAGGCCAGTGCAGACGACCAAACTCACTTTACAGCACAGCCAAAGAGAACTTTGCCCAAAATTCACACATTTCCACTTCGTCTGCAGGCTATTCAGTAATGTCTCATATACTATTTAGTGTAGAAACAGTGAAAGAACCAGAAGGCACCGAGACACTGCAGCCCTCTGCCATTCTTGCTCTTGTTCTGTAACATTAATAAGCAGAGATGCTCAATGAATCACAATCACAATGTCAGCTTCTGCACTTGTATAATTACAAAAGACTGCATTTTAAAAGCCCAGTATAAATATATAGTGATATATTGGATTAAGTGATGCTGAGCAGAGAGGTACACATTCAACATGCAAAATAACACTGTGTTTTATCATCTTCACACATTGCGTCAGCTGATAGTCTACATTATAACTCTGTGAGCTTAGACATAAAACAGCCGCTGTAAAACCACAGATCACCTCCTGTATGGTTTGTGTTGTCAATAGCTGCACTAAACATCTGTTTGGAATAATTCAAAGCCAGAATTGTCACAGTTTAGTCTGAACAGTCGACTAACAAATGGTTAAGATAATACCGTCACATAAAACACTTTATATCTTCATACGCCTCCAATCAAACTCACTTGCGTAAAAGAAACACTGTGATTTCAGCATCAAACTCCATTGTTTTCATTTAGAGTTGTGTCCAATGGTGAAAACTAGAACAGTTCGTCTAGGTTTTATCACTTTGTCATTTTCTTTGACACTTGTTTCTTAGCAGTTCTTATCCTATCTTGTCACGTTCTGACACTTTGGTCAAAGGCCCTGTGGCGTTTATTTTCCTCATTATGGGTGAATCAGTACTCCCTCTAGTGGTCACATCAATCTGACAGTTAATCACTATTATGGCAGTATTCAGATCCAGTTCATTGGCATGTTCAGCACGACTTCACAACTTTTCAGTATACACACTAAGCGATTTTTTAACATTGTAAAATAGAAATACAATATATAGCCACAAGCAAACAACAAATTATGATCTTTTCCTCAGTACCAGTAATTGTAACTAGCTGTTACCACTGTAACAAAGGTCTTGGTTGTAGTTCATCACAGATGATTTGTAGGGATCTGCTCGATATCCTCATCTTTTATTAAGTTTCATGAAACTGAGGAAGTCAATGAAGTCAGTGGAATCAAAGAGCTAAAAAACGGTGAAATGAGTGTCTCATATACCCCCCTTCAGTCACGTTAAAAGACATAATAATCCACAAAAACTGTTACATTGAATCATCTCTCCATCCTTATTGAAAACTTTGGAATATTTAAATCCTGTTAATTTATTTAAGTTTTCCTGCTGGGCCCTAGGTGTTTCCTGTATCCTTCATAGTTTTTGCGATGTCAGAATCCCTGCTGCTTAAATTCAGATTCTGAGCAGAGGAAAACTTTCTCCTTTCGGCAGACAGATGTGAGAAACCCCTCAGAGTGTCAAACTCTACACAGACAGGTAAATTCAAAGATAAAGTCAAAGAGCAATGAAAATTACTTGTTTTTGAGGAGGAGTACTTTAGGAAAATAAGCATAAGATTCAGTCCTGGTTACAATGTAGTAGAAAAACAGACCTTATCCATTCAACAAAGCTGGTGTAAAAGCTGTGCAGACCAGTCGCAGCAGCACACACAGCAGCTGTGGCGTCACAACCTCCTTCACTAGTTTGACAGGAGCAGGAATGTTATCTGCTGCATGCTTCATCTCTAGTCCAGATGGGAAACAAACAAAGCTTTTTTTATAGGGCTGAAATGATTAGCTGTTAGCAAAAGAGAATTTATTGACAATTTGACATTCAAATAACCACTGAAGTCATTCTTTGATTACAACATCTCTTTAAATTGAGACTCCTATACCATTTTTAGAACCACAATAGATAGTTATATCGTACTTAAATCAATACTAAAGAATCAGAGACCTCTTCTTCCCTGTCAAAACCCAGTGCCTACATTACCCACCATGCAACTTGAGCAGCCACAGTTCAGTTGATGGTATGCTGTGGTAAGGAGTTACATTAACTCATGCCCACATCTTTCTCCACATCCCAATAGTGATTTCATTATCAATTTACCAAACTTAAAGTGGAATAGAGAGAATAAAAACCCTTTAGCTATTTTGAGTTTCTTTAAATGAATCACACTCCTCTTGGGAAGCAGAGGATGCATGTCATTCCCTTTGCAAAACAGTATCAGGGAGAAGTTGTTTTGGTGGAATATGAGGACGAGAACACTGGTATTTACTTGACTAAATCCCTGCAAAAAAAGACAACTTGCTATTTTCAGTGTATAGCTAGAGTTCAGAGGTTGTTGATCTTTCATGTAGCAAAAATGTTAACATGCAAAAGGTGGAAGAGAGGAGAAAAAAGACTGAACTAGTCACCCAATGGGAGAATTATTCCAGCCGAGTACATCCTATGAACCAGACTAAGCTTCAAATGAAAACATCTGATTATATCACTCAAAGAAATATGTCAGACTTTGTGCTTCTCCCTACTTGATAAATCTCCACTTCCCATGACCTACAAAAATCAGTGCATTTGCCCTTAAATGTCTTTGCTACTCGCTAATGTTTGTTTAATGTAAATCAGATATGGCTGGGCTTTAAATTATTGTAAAATGCAACTCGCTGAACTGAACTGAGAAATGAGATTCGGAAAATGTTAGTTGGTGGGATTTTAAAACCAAAACCATTCCTAAAAAAGAAAATCAGATAAACCAATAAACAAATACGCGAGTAATGAGCCTCAGTTGGAGCCTTGGTTTGTAAGTTGTGACCTCACTTTATTCAAATGTCATAAGAGTTACAAAGCTGTAAGACTGGCATTTTCCCGAAAATCTGTGTGTTCAGGGATACGGATGTTTCTCAGCAGTGGAATGCTGTGCTATGTTTTTACAAAACCATGTCAGTTTGTTCTCCGTATGAGCGATTATCATACCAAAGCCTGTGTGTTTTTGTGTGTGAAATGACAGATCTCCTACAGAGGTCTCTGGTGTACTGTGTGTGTGTGTGTGTGTGTGTGTGTGTGTGTGTATGGGGCTGCTGTAGTCTCCACAGTGTGCGTATGTATGTATGTAATGTGTGCATGAGCAGAGTGTGCGGTGGCAGTGGGTGCAGTCACACTCTGGCTCTGCAGCATGACTCATTCTGCCAGCTCATAGCACAGCTCTGCATCACACATGCAGAGTGATGCCACACAGTCCAACAGTGCGATTACTAGCTTTGTCCAAGCCCAAGACAATACACAAAGGATAATAAGAACTGAAAACAAATACACAACATCATTAAATGTGTTAGTGATGCTTATGTGTTACACATAGGAAGGACGACACACAGGACACACGAGCATGAGCCAAGTACAGTAAGTGATCAGGTGTCCCAGATTCTGTGTCATCGATCAGATGTCTGCCTAAGAATAAAGCACCGAGCCACACAGATATTTTCCATTCCCCATGTGTCTCTGTGTGTGCATTCTGGCTGTGCACATCCCCTCAGTTCCTCAATTCCTTCTCTCGGAGCTTAGTGAGCTCCATCACCTAAGACAGCTTTGATCTGTGGGTTTGTTTGATCTCAAAAGTTTGGAAATCTCATAATTTATTGGCAAGTATACCATTTGAATAAAAGTAGACGGTAGTCGATGGAGAAGGCAGATGGTGTCTGATCCATTCATCAGTGGGAGTGACTTAGTCAGTGATTATTATAACAGCAAAGCCGTCACATGGGGGCTGCTCTGACCAGGACCACACTGAGCTCCTTATTAGGGAGCAGGGTTTGGTGGCGCCGTGGCAGGTGTTGCAGAGAGTAGAGGCGTCTGTCCTTCAGCTGGAGGCTCAGGGTTCAAGTCCCTTTGTCTGCAATCCACTGCCCTACTGAAGTGCTGTTGTTGAAAAAGACACTGTCTGTACTCGGATCAATAGCACCGTTCTACAACTGCCTCTGACCTAGGGCTGCACGAAATTGGCCAAAAATAAAATACAGATTTGTTTCCTCTAAAAACTCGATTTTCGATTTCGATTCGGGCTGGTGGTGGCATTTTAGCTGGCATGTCGTTTTCGTGTGCAGCCTGCAATGCAACGCACTGCTCCCACTCTGGCGTGTGATGATGTTTGAAGTGCTGCTGTCTTTGACAGATACCGCCTTCAGGCAGAGTTTGCAGTGAGAAATGGCTTGGTCGAAACTTCGAAGCCGTACCAATTCCACTCAACGGACTTGCTCTTGCCATTTTTAGCCACGAACTTCTCACTCTCCTTAGCAAACGCAATTTTGTACTGATGTGTGGAGACCAAAGACTGTGGAGACCGCTCTCACAGTTAGGAGGAGGAGCCTATGGTAGCCCGGAGGCGCACGCCCAGACACACGAAAGAGATGAAATTCGATTTGACGATTAGCCTTTTTAAACATCGTCCTACTAAAATAATCTGATTTTGATTCAAAATCCATTCATCGTGCAGCCCTACTCTGACCTTTGGACTCACAGTGAAAAGGAGGCAGGTGTAAAGGGAGTTTCTTTTCAAGGATCACATGAAACACATTACCAAGCTTCACCAAGTCTTTGGTGATGCCTCTGTCCTGATATCATGTGATACTTAGTAATTGGAATCGTAAGCTGTAATAACGTCCATGTGTCTGAAATTTCATCAAAGCAAATCAATGATGATTTTCAAGCTAACTTTGATCTGTGGGGAGGAAAAAAAGAAAATGCTTTTCTTGTGTTTCTACTGTACATGAAAACTCCTCAGTGTTTTAGGCAAAATACGATTTAACATATGAATATTTTTTCTAAGGCCTAACATAATGATGTTTGTCTCTCCATCTGATGTCAGTTTTCAAGAAAAACAAAAAAAAATAGTGCAACCAATGCTACCAGGGTTTGGCAGTAGAAAGTGTGCCTTGAGGCAAAAAAAAAAAATAAAAATTTGTAGAATACATTAAGCTGCAACCCAAGCCATGCTTACGGTTCCTGCTTCCTTCTTGACACAGAAGTCTGCGTATGTCCCTTTGCACATCTGTGCACACACTGTCCACATCCAGAAAGTGCACTCTCATACTACTGTCTGTGCTGGAGCTGCCACTACTCTCTGACACAGTAGTAGAAGCTGTTGACAATCAAAACCACCCATTGCTGAATGTGGGTTATTGTTTACTTTTCATTGGTGTGTTTTTCAGAGGTAGACAAGGGTTTTAAGTTAAACTTAAGGTCTTTTTCAGACTATTGTTAATACATTTCAAGACCTTTTTCTTTTGACATCCTATTAAACTTGTACTTATCCATTAGATGAATGTAATGTCATTAAAAACAATTTTACTTTATTATTAATAATTTCAATTTTTGTGATTATTGGTGGTAGTTTTGTTATATCAATAATGTAAGCATGTCTGATATTATTTTATTTGATACTTTTTTTCCATGTTCTGTTATGTGTAGTTCAGTTCACCGTGTTATGTAATGCTCAGGATGCTATGCTTACTGGTCAAATTAAAGCCCTCTCTTGACAAAGAAAAAATTTGCATTTTATTTTTGATACGACTAACTTGCAACTCACCACTATAAAAATTTAAAAAACAAACATCTGCAGAAAAGATATCTAAATAGTTAAATATTTTGTGCTAGCCCCTAATTTATAATAAATAATCATGAAGATCAAAAAAGTAAACCACTAGACTCCCACCCTTGGTCATCCTGTACATTCAATGGTAAAATGTGTGTACTTGGGGCCAGGTATAGCCCTCCACCTGCCAGCATATCTCTCTCACACATCACTGCTTTCTCTTCCTTTCTTTCTCTCTTCCCTCATGTCATTTCTTGACATCTCTCCTGTAGGCCTACGTTGCCTTACTGGCTCACAGTCTCTCTCCTTTCTTTTGCCTCTTGCTCCAGGGAGCCACCCACACCAATTGGCAGACAGCGTATGATCCTCTTTCACACACTCACCTACACCATATAGTGCAGATGACTGCAAGCTGAAAGTACCATCTTGTGTGTGTGTGTGTGTGTGTGTGTGTATATATATATATATATATATATATATATGTATATATATATATACCTGAGTCCAGAAGGCCCTTGAAATATGCACAGCAGTCCCATGCATAATACATGGGCACAGCAGGAGAAAAGAACTTGTGAGCAGAGTGGATCTCCACCTCTCCATCTCTCCACTCCACCCCTCCCCTCCCCTCCCCTCTTCCTCTCTGCTTTCCCCTCACTCCATCACAGTGTCTGCTGCTGTGCATATGTTTTAAATAACAACTGTCTCTAAGGGTCACTCGTGGATCGCAAATTATGACGGAGGGATTGCACAAGAGCCGGATAGATAGATATAGAATGTCTACACGGTCACAAAGACGACATGTAATTGTAGAACCCGGAGAAATGAAATGTGAAGAGAAAGCAAAGTAGTGACTCATGATTTTGAGTCAGCTGAAGCCCGGCTGGCCAGCAGTTTCAGCAGAATCACCGACTGTCAAAAGGTCAGACAAACTTCAGAAACCACAGGATGTTAAGCTGTGGTGACTTACCCACGGTTCAACCATTTACGACGAGACAGAGAGTTAATGTTCTCAGAGAGCACATGCACAGTATGGAGACACACGGAATCACAAACTAAACAAGTAGCATTTCAGCTGCTGTGTTAGGATGGGTTATGTAGCCTGCAACATGGATTAAATTCCTCAAATGTAAAAAGCACTTCTCGTGAAACGCTTCTCTTTGTGATGGGCGCACACTATAACACTCTTGTCCTGTAAGATGAGCTGAGAAACATGGCAAATAATAATAATATATGTTTGATACAGAGCTATTTTGTGGAGCTAAAGTTTCTAATATAGTAATTTTTACCTCAGTGGCAAAACTGTAAATTACCACAACCTTCATTATAGGTTAATCTAGACATTATTTTAATAAGTACTCGGTTGAAGAAAAAGGTCAATTCAAATAGAAAAAACCAAGGGATTGAAGGAAATTGTAACCCACAAATGACTAAATTTATTAATTAAAGTTCCAAAACTCACATGTTTTACTCAAATATTCTCAACTTATCACATTCAAGTAGCTGGAATAAATGTTCCTCCAGACTATAAGGATTAACCTCTTATTACAAAAGCTTTGCAGCTCTAATCATTGCAGCAAAAAATACAAAACAAATATATTTACTTTAGGAAAGAATCTCCATTCTAATCTGTTCAAATCCTTATTAAACTTGCAATTAAAAATGTCAACAGTCTCTTTTTAAATTCTGAAAAGCCACTTTTTGTATATTGGCATCATATCTTTTGTTGCTGACAAATAACAGCATGTAGAAAGCAATTCTTTACTTTGGAAAATGCAGAGAGCAGAATTAATATTTGTTATGGAGATCCTTCTTTGTGGACTTTGCTGCTTGTTCCAAGGGATCAGTCTAATTGCTGGTGTTTAAGGATGCAAGACATGTATAGCAACGCAACTTAGTGTGTGTAGAGGAAACCCAGTTATTTGTGGTATAACATTACCTGTACACAAGCAGTTTGACCTGAACACAAACGGTATGCATATTATAGAAATGAGAATCTTAATATTTACCAGGTGGTCATAAACAAAATGTTCAGGAAGGGACTTACAATGAGCTGTTTGAGGCCTATAAAGGATTGCTCCACGGAATTGGCCGTAAGGACCTGACGCTTCATGGCTGCCTGCTCTCCCAGGAAACGAAGCATTAAGTCTTTGACTGCATCGCCCTGCAGCAAAACACAAACAGTGTATCATTGCACAGACACAAGCACACTGGAGGAACAAGAAACCTGGGAGCTCGAATTTTGGATCTTACATTCAGTGTCTTAAAAAAAAACCCAGCTGCAATAGTGGATTCTATTTAAAATGTCTGAAAACGCTTTTTATTTGGCCATTAAATTATCAGTTATTGCAATTGTAACTGATATGTGCAGCTGATTTGGACATGCCTATGTTAGTAATTACCTTATATTAAGTAAACACAGGGAGCAACTTACTCTGGACATCCCATTTAGATAATATAAATGATAAACCAGTCGTCGTATGAATAAACAAAATCAGGCTGCAGAAAAAAAGCTATATTTAAACCAGCTTCAGAGTGGAACTCATTTGTTTGCTGCAAACCAGCTCTTAGTGGGCAACAACACCACTAAGAGGATGGAAAATTCCTCAATTCTTATTCATTTATTCAAGCAAGCATTCACACACATTTTGAGGGGATAATGAACACAATCTGAGCAGGGAGGAGGACGCACACCATAACATTCAGCTGAATAAGTAACTAAATTGATGTTTCATCAGGGTTGTTATTACGGATAAATGTTGCTGTTAAAGGAGCTCAGAGGATGTTTATGAGAAAAATACATGATATGGAGACTCACAAGCCAGGAAGGGTGTGTGTGTGCGCATTTGAAGACAACTGAAGACTGCCTTCATTCTGTTTATGTGGACAAATGAAAGATTTATCCACTGACATTCTAACAGATAAAAGAAATTCTTATAGATTATTAGAAAACATAGGAGGATGGCTTAGTTTCTACCCATGTTAAAGCTTCAGTGTGCGATTATTGGCATCAATGGGTAAAAATTACAGAATTACTTTTCAACATATTGTAACTCATATGGTTTGAGAAGAAAACAAACATATGCATCTACGCTGCGGCTCTTCACAGAAGCTTGGAAAAGTTACTTCCTTTTCCATAGGCGTGTGAAACAATGCAAACTTTTTTTTGACAGAGAGGAGAGAGCTGGAGAAGGAAGATGTGTATTTTCTGATTCTATTGTTTTTCCCCAATTTTTGGCACTTGAAGATTTAAACAGTAGTGATATTTTTGCAAATAAAAAGCAGCCCACACTGCAGAGCTGGCTGTGTACCACCTCTCTGGTGATGTCACTGACTGGGCCAAAAGGGGTCAAAAGGTTACCCATCAAGAGTGACTGGACGGCCTGAAAAATATTACTATGGAGCATCTTCGCTGAGAGAATAAATAATTTTCAATATCAATTTAATCTTCTAATGGTGTTCATAATTAACTGATTAAGTATTTTGATTCATATAGTATAAAAATATTTAAAATGTCCAAAACAGTTTCTCAGTGTTACATTTTCTTCCTCACAATCAGCATCAATTCACAAATATTTAGTTTATCATCATACAGATTTAAGAAAATCAGCTGACTGACAAAATGTTTTAACATACTCTTTCAATATTTAATAATATATGCACATGCAGGATTGTTGTGATTGTTTGTTCTGACATCCATCCATCTGGAATAATACAGGTAAAATAGTCTATGACAAACAATATGATGCTACAAACTGAGCCTATAGCCTATGCTTCTTTACATCTCCTGTTTCTAGTGTGGCTTTTACACACACATCTATATAAGCAAGTAAAAGGTACAGATCAAACTCACAAAAATGCAGTATACCACAGACATACAGCTTGTCCTACCTGCAGGTTGTCAAACTTGAGGCCAGGCATGGTGAGTCTGCTAGTGTCTACGTACACTGGGCTGTACTGCTGAGTGGCCACAGAGATTAAAACCTTCCTGGTCTCCTCAGATGGGAGCCAAGCATCATGGCGCCGGTCCACCTCACTTAGGCTCAGTGCTGTTGCAAATGGGTCGTCACTGCCTGAGAACACGGCTTGGAGTTGGTTGAAGGGCTGCGGCTGAGCAGCTGGGGCTGAGGCTGAGGCTGGGGCTGGGGCTTGAGTAGGAGCTGGGACTGTTTGAGGTGGAGTGGGTTGGGTCTTTGCTGGGGATTCAGTTGGGGCAGGGACAAACACTGAGCTAGGTGTGGGAGCACCAGAGTCCAGAGGTCCTCCTGGGGTCGAGATGGAGGAGGAGGTGGATGAGAGCTGGCGCTCAGGAGTAGGGGCTATGGGTGTTGGGCCAGGGCCAGAGGGAAGCTCAGCATTGGGGTTAGAGACAGAGATGAAGGAGGATGGGGCTGTAAATGAGTCAAAGAAATCTGAGGCTGGATTGACCTGCCCATTGTCAGTGAAGAACTTACTGAGGCTGGGGCTGGGCTGGCATACGAGTGGAGCATGTGGCTTGCTGGGTGTCACAGCCTCATCGTTTCCTCCACCACTCCCCATACTAAAGCTAGGAGACTTGATAAGGGTGGGCTGGAAGCCATCAGGAACCAGAGACTTGGGCTGATTGCCCTGGCTGAATATGGTGCACACAGGCACAGGTTTGTCTTTTGGGTTGGTCCCTTTGGCTCCCTGTAGTGCCGGCTCCTCACTTTGGTCAACAGATGGGCTCTGTGCGTCACCTGGAGCAACAATCCCTATGACATGTTCTTGACTGTCTATCGCTTGTGCATCCTCTCTTTTCTCTTCTAAACTCTCCTTCTCCTCTTCTACCTCTGAGACTTTGATCTCTGTTGTGTTCTGTCCACTCTCATTTTGCTCCTCTATGTCTCCTGACCTCTCTCCTTTATTCTCCTCCTCCTCTCCTCCATCCAGAAAAGAGTCAATGGGAGCCACATCATCCTCCTCACTGTTATTAGGAGAATCTGAAATCATGACACTCTCCATCATCTGGTCGTTAAGCTTGTCCATTAGACTCTCTGAGGGTGTAGCACTGCTGTCTTCCTGAGGGGTGATAAATTCTCCGCCCAGGTCAATGCTGTCCTGCTGAGGTAAGACATTCTCTCTGGATGGTGTCTGACTGGTGGTTGGTTCTGGAGATGCTGGAACCGGCGTTTCCTTGGTTACATCCTCTACTGTGATGTCCAAGGTGACTGGCCGTTGGGCAGGAGTCTCCCCACTGTCCATCTCTACTGCTGCTCACAGTTAAAACGGAAAAATTGCAAATTATACTAAAATTCAGGAAATATACAAATATATGCTATAAATATGAAATGGATTATACAGTACTTACATAATATAGATTGTTTTCACTTTTCGGTTTATTCAGTTACAAATACAGATGAACTTTATTGATCCCCAGATAACCCTATATCAATTACATTTATTATACTGACATTTTGCACTTTGCAAATTTTGAATTTTTATATTTTTGCTTTGAATTAATCTTAATTATATCTATAATTTCTCAAGCGTTTGTTTGGAATTATTGTTTGACTTTCAGCTCTCCTCTGAGCATACAGCTACCAAAGCACTCAAAATAAGGCAAGTAAGCCGTTGTTTGAAATGGCACCATATAAATAAATGTATTATTATTGTACGTTTAAATGAATTCGATTCAAGCTGTATCTTTCATAGTCACTTCCTGACAATTTAGACATCAGCTCACTTTATGAAATTCAGTTATCCCGGACGAAGGAAGATCATCAGACAGTGGATCGGTCTGTAAGCTAACATATACTTGCATTCAATCTTCGAGGCTTTTTCATGATAACGAAAAAAACATATTACATAAAAGTAAGGTTTCTAATTGCTCCTCGACCAGCTAGCTTGTTTATGCTAGGTTAGCTGATTATCGTTAATCAACCTCGCTGAGCTGATGTAAAAACAAAATACAAGCAATGGTGATAACTGTGTACGATTTTAAAAGTGCCTTATACAAAACTACCCCGAGCTAAAGAAAACAAAACAAAAAACAAGGCAGAAAAATATTATGTTGTCATACCTTACTGCAGACTGACAGATAGAACTCAAGTGCGCTTGCGCCGTTCCTCCAGGAACGACATGTACGGCATACCATAGCTGACAAACTTCACACGTCCGCAATAGATGCTATTCTTGATTTAATTTACGTACTTAATAAAACCCGTACAACGTTGTGTTGCTGTAGTTACGCTATTAAATACACACTGAATTTAAATCTACGTATCAAAACGCGGAAGTGCGGTGTATACTGTGTTGAGTTGTAGAGTACGAACCTTAGATGCAATATTTGGTTTGTTTCTTTATCAGATACCGCTTTAAAAGGACTACAAACTCACAACCGACTAGAAATGGAGGATGACGCTCCTGTCATTTATGGTCTCGAATTTCAGGTACCTATTTCACTTATTCAGCGTAATGGTGCCAACGCAATTCATTATTATTTACTTGCATGACAGCTAGCTATATTCTATTATTACAGCTGCTGTTACATATAAGCGTTTCTTTTATGCTATTCTGATATTTTCTTGGTTGACATGAAAGATTGCAGTATCATGTTATCGTCTTTTCACTGTTTTCTTCGTATCTAAACTATGAATGTAAATGTAAATGTGGAATTTATTGCAGGCTCGAGCACTCACTGCCCAAACAGCTGAAACTGATGCCATTCGTTTCCTTGTTGGCACACAGTCGCTGAAATTCGACAACCAGGTAAGAAATAGCATTTATGACATTTTAACGCTGAAGTTACATGGAAAAGAAGCCAGTGGAAGCAACCCAGAAACTTTTACCACAGCAGAGCAAATTTGCTTGTCGCAGCAGGATAAACCAGGGTGACCCTAATAACATTAATGATGGATCTGTTCTATTCAAGTGTCCCAGAAAGTTTTCTGCCATATTGAGTCAAAATGGTAGAATTTATTCCCACAAAACTTGTTTAGTCACTAACGCTGAAAGGGAATGAACAACATAATACTGCAGTACAGGTTTTGGGAAAAAGTAACTGGACATCAACATGCTTTATGTGTAATACTGAAATACAAACGAACATGTAAATTACAATGTATATATACAAAGGAATTTTCAAATAATTGAAAACAATTATTCTACTTTAAATTATGTTTTATTATAGCCTTGTACAAAATACTGTAGATATACAAAGTTTAAATTTAGATGTACACATGATTGTCTTTTTTCTTTTAAATAATCAGTTAAAATTTGTGTGTATTTATGGATTTTTATGTTGCAGCAACAACATTTAACAAAATGCATTCTCAAGACATTATAAAGTACTTTAAACTAAATCTGCTGCATGTCAGTGGCAGACAAGAGTTTTGTTATTGGCAATAGTATCTCTTGAATGTTGAAAGCATGACCCAATTACTCCTTGCTTTGTATTCCAGTTTTAAAATTTAAATGACAGTCAAAGATGGTTGAAGGGTTTCTTGGAGAGAGACCAATATGACATCACGATTTTCATGGATGTCCGGTGTAAGACTGGAGGGGCATTAAGATCATGGTTTGGATATGTGCAGTTAATTAATTTCAGAAGAAGTAAAAACTATCAGCAATTGTTTGTATCAAGAATGTCTGCATTCAAGGGTTGCTATTGTTTGCTGTAGTTTTGTCCTTTTGAGACAAAACTTCTCATCTTATTTAGTGCTCCTCTGAAGCAGGCAAACTTGTGCCCCTCTTCTTTGTATCTACAATATAATTACAGCTTTTAAACTAAATATCTAAATACATAGGCTTAACAAAGCTGCCAGTTTTGATTTTAGTCAGTTGTTTTTGTCTTTGGGTTGTTGAGAAAAGAAAACAAAGGAAATCCCCACTCTCTAGTCTCTAGAGTTTTGTGTTTTACCTCATAGATATAGATCTAAGGGTCATGGCAAAGCTTTCTACTACTACCTACTTTTGAGTTGAGAGCCCTCAGCATTCTGTTCTGAGCCTTTTGGAGTTGTTCTTCTGTCAGAATGAATGCTAAGGCATAGATTCAGCTGTAGATGTGTCAGACTGGACAGATGTCTGCTTTGTCTTGTTTTTTCATGCTATTGCACCCCTACCTCCACCTGTCCAGCGCCATTTCCAGACAGTAGTCTGTGCATGCATCTTGTAGGTATCTTGTCTAGGAGTTACAATTTTATTTCATTTGCATCCATACTATTTATTAGCAGTCATAAAGATACAGTAGTCACATTTACCACGAAGTACATATTTTCTTTAACCTCAGTACTGTTCGGTTATAAACAAGTTTTCCCTTCTCTTCTGCGATGCAGAAATATGTCACCCAATGGTGATGCTCAGTGTTTTAATCAACCGTGGAGCTCTCTGACACAGACAATTGAGCTAAATTAGGTTATGGATGACTCAGATAATCAAACTTGTAGGATAATGTCATTGCTGATGTTAGTATTTTCATGGAATTTGTTGACATTAACAGTAGAATAGGAAACCACCAGGCTTATCCTTTAAGATACTTATAGTTGAGTAAAACAGAGATGCAATGATTTGTCACAACTGAGAAAAAGAAATTGAGTAATGTTTAGCATTTCTGCAACACAAGTAATTTATCATACTAATCTATTATCAAGACTGTTTTCAATAACTGAAATTAATTGCAGTAAAAAGTGATAATTGATTTATGAAGCAGTCTCTTCAGCTGTGCTTTAAACCCCAAATGTCAAGAGACGGCCTTAAACTTGTCCCCAGAAAGCAGCAACTGCACAAAACCCAGTGCTGGCTTTATTAATAGATGGAATTCTATGACCAGATGAATATGTATTGTGTGTGTATCAGTGGTTTCTCTGGAAAGGAGTGGGTGTGTGAGTGTTTGTGTTTTGCTTTTTGTACTGTCCTTGTGTTTGTGTGTCCGTGTGTGTGTGTGAAGAAGAAACAGTGAAAATGTGTGCATGCATGCATGCATGCACATCTTGCAGAGGTCATTACAGAGACAGATGACAGAAACAGTTGGCTCTAAACGGGGGGAGAAATAATTAGCTCTCGGAAAGTGAGAGAGAGAGAGGGATGAGAGGGAGAGAAATGTCTGCCTCAAAAAAACGAGCCTATTTTCTGGCAGACTTCAGTGTGAAAATGGTCTGGCACTGAATGCAGACGTAGTTCAATCCAAGTCTTGTGTAGCGAGTCTAATACAGAGCTTATTGGGAATGGTGACAATGCATCCCAGTCGATCTGTGTGATTTCTTATTACACACTGTCAGTAGCTTAATATACTCCTCCTAACACGTTCCTCCACTCTGGCATGAGCACACATCTGAAAACTAAAGGGACTAATTCTTTATGGTTGTGTAAACATAATCTTAGAACTGTAGTCATATCTACGTCATAATTAAAGTAGTTGTTATTGTCTGATTGTGTACTGTGTCTGGAACGCCCCAGAAAAAAGTTTGGTCATGGTTGTGTAAGAAAAGTACTTAAATTTGTGTTCATTAGTGCAGAACTGGGGACATGTTAACTCTTGTCTGTGTCAACATTCTGTCAGTGTCTCCAATAAACTGTTTGTCACGTCTTCTAGGGGCATCTGAAATCAGGGTGCGCTTTAACCAGCAATAAGCCACAATCACACCCCCATAAGAAGAGAAAGGATATACTGCATTGTTGTTAAGAGAAATTTGGCATGGGCAACAGTGCTAATCGACTTAAATACAATATGCATATGTCTAAGATTAAATGTGCCTAAGGAAAAAGTATAGCCATAAAAATGAAGAAAATCTAAATTTGTGATGCATAAAACCAGATAAGTAAGGACTGAGCCCATTGTTTATTGAATAGCGCTAAAAGTTGGGAGAAAAGAACATTTTCAGCTCTTGCAGGCACATTTGCAGGCTTTGTAATGTCTACCTCTACAAGTCATTTACTAAATACAGAATGTCTAAGGGTCCTTCACGATTTTTGCGTGCATGTCTGACAACAACTCTCATGTGGTGTGAAGGGAGCTGTACCATGATGCCCTACACAAACCGATAAAGCTTTTTGTTCCCCCACTAAATACTGCAGTGTGAGGCAGCCTGTGGTAGACAGACCCTCAACATGGACGCTCCATTTTAACATAAAGCCCATAAATACATACAGGAGAAGACCTGCTCAGTTTCAGTGTCACGATGATCATCAGATATCATCTCCCTGAAATCAAATTTAATGTCATTAGATTTACTGCTGTTTAAAATGAGGCGCTGCCCCTTAGATGTAACTTTTAAGACAGCAGGCAGTGTTTGGATCTTTTTCATGAGCTTTGTTTCCTGCTTTTCATCAAACTACTCGAGTCCCTTTTGTTTGCACAATTCATCGCAACATCTTGAAAGCTATCAAGAGCAGTCTATCTGGAGGTGCTCACCAGTTTTCCCATTTCCACAAATGATCACGCTGAGACTACAAAGATGAGAAACGACGCTGAATCCTTAGAGAAAGCTAGCGGAAGCAGTGGAATGCTGCTTTTTGTCCCACCTTTGAATAACTTTTACTTTTGATGTGCCTGCTCGGCATATTGTACCGCCTACTTTGTTTGAAGCGCATCTCGCGATGTGAGTGTTGGATTGCACCCACCGTAAAATTATGCCAAATGTACAAGTAATACTCGGCTTCACTTTCAGATTCAGACTTTATTAGGTCAGACTTAATGGTAGCTGATGTAATTGAATACTTAATAAAGTATTAAGAAACAGCAGAAACAGGGAATCCGAATATTGTTCATACCAAACTACCAGTCTATACGTTGGCTTCACTGCCAGTTCTTAAACAATTCTTGTTTTTTATAAGATACTCATTTGCATTTTTATAGACTCAAAGCAGTTTTACAACATAAAACATAAACCTGTTTACCACAACTTCAATTAATAAAACTGTATAAAACCCATCTGTGCACACTGTATGGACTGTGCTGATGGGATTTACGTCTTATGTATTGAAATTAGATATCAAATGATACAAAAAAATATCAGTCCTTGTTCTATGCACTGTAATGTCAAAGTAATTCGATAGATTCTGTAAAATTACTGAAGTCCAATACTCGGCCCTAAGAGGAAAACAAACTCAACAAACTGTTGTTAAGTTGTGGTAAAATATTATAATAGACGTGTCATTTGTGTCTGATATTAAAGTGTAAGAGCTGATAAAGCTGTAGAAGCTAATATTAATCAGTATTCATCTTCCTGTTTAAGGTCAGGGGCTCAATCAGCGGCCTCTGTGATGACACTCATTGTCTTTTCGACTCTGCACGAGTTTGCTGGCCAACAGTGGTTAGCCGGGCTCGTCTGAGTTTGAACTTGCAATATGAAAAATGTTTTTTCGATTGGCATTTCAGCCCTGATAGCTTCTGCTGTATCCGTAAGCCTCCTGGCCTCTCCACCTCCCATTAGGCATAATGCAGGGTGGAAATGTCTCTCTTAACTCTCCGAGCACCTCTCAAATCCCTCAGAGACCAATAGCTGGAATGACAGATCGGAGGGCGCGTCGGCATGGCATTTAAGGCTGCTAACGAGATAAAGCGCTCGAGCTTGGCACCTCTCACCCGCTTGCTACTCCTCCGCCCCGCTTACTGTCATCTGTGCGGCTAAAGAGCTTTAGTGTAGAGAGGCCCCTGAAGTGGGGGCCACGAGCCAGCTTGGCTTTATCCCTCCCCCTCTTCCCTCCTGCCTCAATTCCTCCCACCATCCACACATAATTAAAAGCGCTGGGCTGGCTGCCCAAGTGGCTGAAGGCTATGAGTCACTCCCCAGGCCTGCAAGAATGAGGGATAAATCACCTGAGGGAGGGCTGGAACTTCTCTCTCCCCTCACACCTGGGTTCATTCGGGGGGACCCTATTACTAGGCCCTCCAATTACCCTGTCCCGCCGGCCTGAATTTATTTGTACCGCTCCCCCACCACCATAAAATTATAACTTTGCGTAATAATTTTTTGCTCGATGCAGTCCAACCCAAGGTTAATAGCCGCCTAGCTGACTTTGAGGTGGCTGAAGGATGCTGCCGCTCCGATGCTCCTCTCCTCCTCCTCCTCACGCCCCCTCCTTTCATCCTCTTGTTCAGCCTGTAAAAGTAGTACAGGCAAGGGGAGTGGAAGTGCCTAGCAGGAGTTATTGTCCAGTGCAACCCCATTAACAGTCCCCCAAGGTGCTGTAAGTGTCTCTCTTATGGGACAAACCACCATTAATTGTCTGATCAAACCTTGAGACCCTCACTGTTTTACTGCATTGTGGGCCCTGAACTGCATTCAATTGAGGGCCCTCATAGAATAGATTTCCATCTAATGAAAAGAGCTCAGTGTGGAGGAGTTTCTATTAACTTCTTATGGATAAAAGTTTAGCTTGTTTGTTGAACTTGTGTGTTGTAAAGTTTAGGTGGCAGTGAGTGTGTTTTCAGCCAAGGCCTTGGATTTACAGTAGGTCAAGGAGCTAACATTAAACATACACACAGTATTTCTACTAAATAGTATGTGAATTATAAGTGCTAATAAGTTGTTAGTCTGACTCATTTGTATTTTTAGCTCACCAGCCAATAGGCCATAAGCTATTGTGAAGGGGTCGTCTTCGTTAGCAAGTTCTTTAAACATTTTCTCCGGCAAAGCTACTGGTCGGATTAATTTCAGTTTTCCTTGGTACAATGTCTACACAGTTTTGAGACATTTAGGTTTTTGACAAATTTTCAAATCATTAAAAATTATGGAAATGGTTAAAGTCATATATGGACTTTCATTTAATTTATTGAGTTCTCCTCCAGTGAAAGTATCACCCACTTCTACGGGGAGATTGATCTCCTGTGTCAAGACCACAGGACTCTAACATGGCACCAGAACCTGGCAACCTGGCAAATTCAAGTTGTTATTGGTTCCTGTTAGAACTTGCCAGTGAGATACAGGACCATCGGTCCTATTTTTGAAGTTGTGTTGAAATTACAAAAAGAGTTAACATGCACAAAGAGAAGCATCCAACAGTGATTAAAGCTATAGTGATCACTGATGAATTAGTTAAACTGAGTACTTATACCAGTGCTATACTTTTTCATCTTGTATCTTCCTATAAGGAAAATAATCTGCTTTCTGTTATTAAACCATTTCCCCTTGAGGGTCTAAGGGTAGAAGGTATCATGTACTGTTCAGACTCTAAAGCCTCTTGTGTCAAATGTGTGGTTTTGGAAAGTTACTTCACTTTATGTAATAGAAGAAGTTAAACTTATCAATATTATATATGATGTTCAAGTAATCAAAGAAATTAACCTCCACTATCTTTTGTTTGTGTCAAATCACTGAATGATCCAACATATTTTCCACCAGGGAACCAACAGGAAAAAGGGAGCAGTGGCATATACAGCAAAAGCTGCTCTTATTCACCAATAAAGATTTCCAGTTACCTGCAAAACATTTGCTGTATCAAAAGCAATACTTTTCAAAAAAAGCCTATATATTTCTCTATTACCATTATAAAAAAAAAAAACTTTGGTGGAATGAAGTCCACATTTTTTTGTAGGAAAACAAATAAAGTGCCTTTAGAAATAAATAAGACTTATTTCAGTCAAAAGTGGTTTTCACAGATTTCTGTACTCGTCTAATACAAAAAAAAACAACTATTTGCTTATTTAGTTTTTCTGGCCCCTCAAAAGCTCCTCAGGAACCCACTCAAACTCTCAGACCTTCCCCACACATATGCTGCTGTAAAAAAGTGTAGAAAACAGCTAATTCAACCTGAGCCAACGAAAAAGGTAGCTTATTCAGCTACCTGAACTGCTGAATAAGCTACCTTTTTCGAAGATACCCAAACAAAGATTTCGTTGGCTCAGAAGATATCCAAACAAATCCTCAATGAGCAGCATAAATCCCACAACAAACTAAAGGTTTCACTATCCACAATCAAAGCATCACATGTCAGAGCTATCCTACATGCTTTCCTCTTGAGTCCAGTACTTTGGTTTTGGTCTCGTTGTACAGTTCAGGAACTGATTTCTGTGCAAAATACTTTCGGTTTGGAAGTTTGTATCTGGGCTCCAGCGTCCGCATCAGAGTACGACAGCTCTGGTTGTTAACGACAGCATATGGACGTAATTCCATAGCAATAAAGGCTGCGATCGCTGATGACGTTCGTTTGGCCCTTTCAGAGCTTTGGGGAAGTTTTGATAATCCTTCCTCGATTGTTGGGATGGTTAGCAGCAACCACCGGCGGCCTCTTCTCCTCCTCTAACCCAGGGTGGAAATGCGTGAGGTGCTGTCGCATATTTGTAGTGTTACCACTGTACTTTTGGTTTTACACGCCCTAATATGGAGTAGGTTTTGACAATGCCCTTTCCATCCCCAGATTCACAAAAACCTAAATGCTTCCAAATATTAGCTTATAAACCCAATGGGTGAATCTGACCCTCTGTAACTGTAGCCAAAGACTTAGAGTTGGTTTTGCTGTGTTCCCCCTGGTCCGTTCCTTAAGGTGACTTTTATTTTCCTGCCGCACATTGTAGTTGTGTTCCTATCATTAAGTAATTATAAAAAATAATCATTTTTGAACATTTAGGAATCGTTATTGAATCGTCATGTGTTGCATCACGATGAAACTAATAATCGATGTATTGTCACACCCCTACCCCAAACCCAGTTAAAAATGATTTCCTGTTTCAGAACAGCATTCTGTAAATGTTCACCCTCACTCCTCAGTGAGTCCTTGGTGGAGGTCTCTGAAGAATCTGTAAACACAGACATAGTTTTCTAGGGCAGTGAAAATAATATAGAGTGAAAGGTGGGTTTTTTGTCTAGCCCCCAAAGCGTCTTCTTAGAAAAATTTGGGCTCTTTGTGAATGTAGTTGATGACCCCTGGATGTAGGAAGTTTGGGAAAGAGCTGGCTTAATCTGTCAAAGTTAAAAAATATGCCTAAAAACACCTGTGCCCAGCTTTACTTTTCTAACAAAATTTTCAGTGTGTAACTTCACATGAACCCATCCCTATATTTTACTATTTACATTAAACTAACCTTACAGAAATTGCTAATGAGTTAACTTGGTGAATATTTTTCTCCTTAGAGTTGGTTCTTCATCATGATCATCCTCATGGTTTGACACAATCAGATCATGTTTTATACAATAACGTGTTACCTGAGTCAAGAAAACCATATGCCATTGTCTCAAGCTTTATATCAGTGATTTGTCAAAGCCTTTGTGTAACATTTGTTTCTGCAGCTCTTCATATATAGTGTTTGCTGTTGATGTTTCTATTTATTATGTTTTTTCTGTTTATTCCGTGTACATTCACTTGATAAATGTCGCAGCCCCATATTAGTCCACATATGCACACGTGAATAATTATTTATTAAATCTGATCAGCTATACTTGTTCACATTTACTTTTCTACCTCTTCCAACCAGTTTTTGCTCTGTTTCAGCTTTGTTTTCTCCAAGTTTTCAGCATTTCCACTGTTTTTTCATGTTTTCCTCCACAAATTGAACATGCAAAAACAGTCAGATGTGGGCACACCTATAGACCGACCACCAAATAAAGGCTCTGTTTGCTTTGTTCCCTGCATTAGTCCTGTCTTGAGTTCAGTAGTAGCTTTCATTCTGCTCACACCATTTGTAATAATCATGAAATGTGAAATTTAAAAAGCTGAAACAAAAGAACATTAGATCCTCAATTTGGCTTCATTGTTTTCCTTCAATTTTTTAACACGTCCTAATATATAACAATTATGTTGTGTGAATTGCATTATTGACCACATCATGCTCTTGCACGTGAATATTATGTTCCAGTTAAACAATTGTTTGCTTGTTTTTTTTTTTCATTTTGTAGTCGGCCCACTCCATCTATTGTATTTGATTGAGGACTTGCACATTATGCAAATCTAAATAGACATGTAAAGTTAGAGTACACTTATGTGAAGCTAAATTATTATCCACTGCCAAATGTTTGCTTACTAGAAAGAAATATATTTTTTGTGGTATTTATTTATTTATTTATTTATTTATTTTAAAAGGGCCATAATTAAAGCCTTCTCACAGCTCTCATGGATAATGCACTTCATCTTCAGCCCCTTTTAGCAGGGCCATTTGTCTTGGAAAAAAAAAATCTAAAAAAAAGCTGGAATTAGCTTTCATCGATTTCCTCTTCATTTTACCCTTTCCTCTGACTCCCAACATGTCATATGCAGAACTCTCTCAAATCCAACATGACTTCTAAAAGTGTCTTAATCGTCGCTTTAAAGGCCAAGTCGAGATGAAAGTCTTCAGTCATATGAAGTTGACAGTGGAAAAAAAGAAACCAAAGAAACGAGTGCCTTAAAATTAAGTTTAGAGTCACATTAAGAGCAGGAGCCTTCCTCTTCTTCTTCTTCTTTTTCCTTTTTTTTCCAGTAGAATCAGAGGAATGTGGAGCTTTGAACTGTGGCTGCTGTGTGGAGGGAGGTGCACACAGTGTTTTAACTCCAGCTTCATCTTCAACACATCTCTCCACTTTGTTTCTGCTTTCTTCCAGATCCACATCATTGACTTTGATGATGAGAATAACATCATTAATAAGAATGTCCTTCTGCACCAAGCTGGGGAGATATGGCACATTGGCGCCAGTCCTGCAGATAAGGCTGTGCTTACCACCTGCTATAACAAAAGTGAGTCCTACTGTTTCCTTCTGTCTCTTTCTCCATTTACTGCCTCTTTATGCATTATGTTTCACTTTTTCCCCTCTATATCCTTTTCTGCATTTTATCTCCCATTTCCTCATTCTCTCTCACGGTACCCTGTGCAGTTTTGTTCATAATCTTTACATGTAATTGGTGTTTAACAAGTGATCAATAACAGCCAGTCTGTCTTCTCAGGTCTGATCGTAGCGGCTGTGTTAGAAGTCATGTTCAGACACTGATAGAATCAATACTAATGTGTGGACATGATGGATTGTAGCAGCAGCAAAGTCACTGTCTGGCTAAGGAAATCTTTGAAGGTCACAGGCTTTTTTTTGTGTTTTTTGGACTTCTTGCAAAAGCACAAATCCACTTATAGTCTTGACTTAATTGAACTATACAGAATCTGAACAAGAGAAAATATAAAAAATAGATAAGAATATGATTTTTGGACAATTAATGGAGATTATTTTAATATGACACTACAGTTTAAGTGACACTTTGGGAACATGTGGTGAAATAGTTTTCACCAAAGGAATCATGAGTCAGTTAACGTAATGTGTTTTATTTACAACAAATCCCTTATTAATACACATGATAGGGCCTCTATGTTTATCATCACTGTTCTGATTTACCCAAAAGAGGACAGAAATGAGGTATTTTGAGCTCAAAATTAGACAAATCTGTATAGTATTACATGATATTATCTTTTTAATATTTAAGCTTTTACACCTGATTGCCCCTGGTACCAGGAGCTGTTCTGTCTGTGTTGCCATGGTAATGCTACATGATGCTTGTACCACTATACACATGCTATACATCCACATAACTAGAAGAACGTCAGCTGTAAGCTCAACAAAACCAATTTTTGGAAAACAGAGCACAAGTCAAACACCAAGCACTTAAATAGGAAAATATCTAACACAAGCTAACAGTCCGAGACAAGTGTATGTTATCAATAATTAAATAAAACAACAGACCAAAGGGATAAACTTTGCAACGCTAAGCTAACGCTAAGTAGGTCCAACTCTACAAGTATTATTTCTCTACCACTAAAATGCACTGAACGAAACAAAGAAGAGGAAAAATAAAAGTCGCATTATGACAAGATGACAGATTTTGTCTTGCCTTTGCTGTTTTCTGGTCATAACTTGGTTTTATTTGAATGAAACTACTGCTATCTGCTAATCTATTGTTTTGTATTAGATTGAGATGATTCCAAGTAGAAACAGGAGTTAACAGGTTAAACATACAAAACAAACTTTCCTCAAGCAGAATATAAAATGGTTGAAACATTTATCTTGTACAAGCTGTGTTATATCAAAATTGTTTTTGAATGACTAACATTGACCCAAGTCCTCCTCCCTGTTTAGTCATGATTTCTTTCCCTGACATGACGATTAAATGTAATCACATTACAGGTCAAGGCTCATTTCCACTGTAGACCTTGATTGTAAATAAAATACACTAAAGATGTAGAAGTCTAGGTGAAAATATTTCACCTTGGAAACAACAGGATCTGTTTTCCTGCATTTTTCCTGCAGCTTTTGTCCGTATTATATTGTGTGATACCCTGAGTTGTTTTTAAAATAGTTTCAAAGGTTAAGAATGAGCTGTCAAGCTTCAGATTTTTAAGCTGAGATAGAGCACATATTCTTAAATAAAAAGTGAGCTGCTGATTAAGACCTTGTAAAACTGTATTATTCAGATTCAAGGGGGTGCTCCCGTGACTCACATGTTGGAGTGAATACCGCATAAGCTGAGGTCTTAGTACAGCACCTCCTCTTCTGTCCTCTCTCTACATCTAAAAGCTAAAATGCCCCCTCTGAAATCTTGGGTTTTCAAGATTTTTTTAAATGTTTTTTTTTGTCTATTGTTCTAACTTCTCCAGATTTTTCACATATACACAGCCTGGTCCAAAAAAAAAAGTCCCACACATAATGTTTTGTTGCGCCGCCTTTAGTTTTAATTGCAGGATGGTTTACGCCACATAGCGCTTATGCATCCACAACATTTACTTCTATCCAGAGTTGCATTCATTTTTTTCCAAAATCCTGTATTGATGATGGTAGAGTTGGACCTCTGTTTACATCACATCCCAAGGATTCTCTGTGGGGTTCAGGTTTGGACTCTGTGGTTTCCAATCCATGTGTGTAAATGATGTCTCATGCTCCCTGAACCACAATTTCACAATTTGGGCAGATGAATCCTGGTAGTGTCATCTAGGAATATGTCTGTGTCTGTGTCTCGGATCATAACACCGCCCCCACAGGCTTGTACTGTAGGCACAAGGCATGATGGGTAATCACTTTCTCCACCTCTCTTTTCACCCTGATGTGTCGGGGTCAATCTGGACTCATCAGACCATATGACCTTTTTCCATTGAAACATAGTCCAGTCTTTATGCATCTATCAAATTGATGGTTGTTTAAGGAATGCTTACATTAAATAGTTAAATCCAGGTGGCAACTATATTGTGGCTTAGCAGTCCCTATTATATTAATACTGGTCCAGAATCATGTAAAATTATATATTTTTCTTTTAATTTTCTTTTCTCACTCCAGGTTTTCCACAAACTTGGGAAAAATGCTTAAAAAAGAAAGAAAATAAGTCATTATGTCAGAAAAGGTCGTCACAACAACAGAAGCTACTGCACATGTGAGTTGTTGAGATGGTATCACTGAGGAGGAGACGAGGTTATGCAGAGTGCACTGTAAGCCTTTAGGGGTAGATACTTCTTGGACAATGTTTAGGCACTGTACCCCCCCCCCCAAAAAAGAAAAAAAACACTAAATAAATAAAATAAACCTCAACTAGTCTCCTTCCTCCTTTGTCTTGTTTTTGTCAGCTGTTTACATGCTTGAGTTCACAAAGTGACAGCTCCTGTGGACTGGGCTGAAGCACAGACAGCCCACTACGCACTGATGAGCACACTACCCACTCACAGATATATACATACACGACGAACTGAAGATGCACACACACACTCACTCACACACAAGTGCATTTATGTTGCGTTTCCATACCACTGGCGCTCCAATATGTGAGCAAGAAAAGGCTTTTGTTCAAGATGATTGCTTGCCCACTTACTCCAAGCGCAAGGTTGTCTAAAACCACTCAAGACCCTGTGGACTTGCACCACGTTGCTTTTTAATTTGACAAATAGGCCTAACGCCAGTGTTTCATAGCCTGCCCACACACTGTCAATATCTACACCAAAAAGAAATTAGGCTCTTTTGCTTGTGCTGTTTGCTCCCTCATCTCTCTCTCTCTCTCTCTTTTTCTGTGATTGGTTTTGCCCTCCAGCCTCAAACTTTTAGTCCAATTACTGTATCAATTCTACGTTTACTCCACTGGTTGCAATTAGCAGCTCTGGCTCGGGTGTGGAGGTGCCAAAATAACTCATTTGTGATGTAGATTTAGAGGAAACTGTACTCACACATCATTAGTGTCTGTACATACACACACATACCCTGTTCTAACTATTTGTTAGTGATAATTTATGTGTTTGTGTTGTTGCCCCCCCCCACACACACCCCCCAGCCAGCGACAGCAGGGTGGTATCCTGTGCAGCCGTGTGGCGAATGCCCTCCGATTGGGACACCGGAAACCATGAGTCACCCGACGACTCCGCCCACAACCCCCAAACCCTGGAGCTGCTGTGTCACCTTGACGACAGTGCCCACGGCAACGCCGCTTGGTAGGTGTTGTCAGAGAACAATAACATTCAGGCGAAGTTTCAGTGCGAGTGATGCAAGTGCAGTTATTGTTCTGAGCCGCAGTAGTGTGCTGATATGTGCCGGGCTCCTCTGTGCTTTGGGACAGTGGGTTATTTTTAATATGAAAACCTCCAGAGGCCTTTTCATTCAGACAGTCTCGACTGTGTTGGGAAAACTGTATGTGCAATTGAATCACATATGACACTGTGATGAATAGAAATATCATTTGGTGTGCATCATTGACATGATTAATGTGATCATTACTGGCTTCAAAGCTTTAGCAAAATATATTGCATAGAACTCAGGTATTAGACCGTATTTTTCCTCCATATTCCATAACAAAGCTTTTAAATATAGTCTTTTACAGGGTTTTTATGCTTGTCTCACATTGAAGTGGTAGGGTTTCACAAGCTTTACTAAGTGATTACTAATACCACCAGAAATTGCATTATTTGTTCAAAAAATAAGCACAATTTGAAAGAAAAGCTTTTTAGCCTGCATCTCACATTGTTCCTGCAAAAAATCTACAGTGATTTATATTAAGTAACAGATTTGTTGCTAAGTCGTATTTCCTATAAATTTACTATATGTTTACTTGGTTTATGAAAATTGCTGTTGCCATATAAAATAAATATTTTCCCATATTATCCCACAGTAATGCCACTGAGGAATAAAATTGAATTTTAAAGTACTTATCATTGCAAAAATAAGCATTCTTGTCCTTCTTTACCTGTAGACCTTCATAGGATCACCTGATACCCATCATTAGTAGGTACACATTAGTGTCTGCAAGATGAGAGTGTTGATATGCTTTTTAGCTGACTAAATCAAATAAGTGCAAAATGTCTACAATATGTATTTTCACACAGAACTAAATGGATTACAAGTAAGTACAACATGTTCTTTTCGCATTTCATAGATGTGTAACCAATCGGATAGTGCTGTGTGGAGACTGAAGACTGAGGGGCGGTTGCATTAGAGCCAAAATAGCACATTTTCACATTAAGTTACTTCACTGGATATCATGTTTAAAAAAGAAACACTGATACTGATCTGACAGATGTGAATATCAGCTTCGATAATCAGTCACGGCTGATGAGTAGTAGAACCTTAGTGTAGGTATTTTAATTCATTTTTCTGTCTCAGATCTTTAATCCTCTGAAAAAAAACACAGCAAAACAAAAAACAACTAGTGGCCCCTTCTCCCATTCTTGATTTTGTATTTAGTTCAGAGGTAACAAATTAAAGACGACAGTATAAACCAAACAGTGTAATTGCTGTTGAGATTTTAAGCCTGTTTAATTTTGCATGTCCTCTTGTTAAACCACAATCCTGATGTACCTTCCTTTTAAGTGAAAACTACCTATATGAAATCAAACAAACAGATTTATGTGATCCAAATGAGAAAATGAGTGGGAGTCATTGTAAGCTAAACAATGACCTCATGATAGGTAATGGAGGTCCTGGTCGTAGGCCGGTTTGTATTGAAATAACCCACACTCACCACAGTCCATTCGATTCTCACCCGCTAAAGTAAAGCTCTTCTCCTCTCCATCGTTTTACTTATCTCCCCTCTTTCCTGTTCTGTATCTCCCCGTCTATATGAATATTTTTTTTGTTTTGTTTTGTTTTTTTTCGGGCTGGTGGGAGCAGACTATTGACTGGACCACATCTCAGATTGTAGTCATGGCCCGATCCTTTGTCTTTCAGTCGGGGCTCGTGTGCACAATGCCTCACCATAACTCACCGCCTATGAGAATGAAAATCAATGGTCATTCCCCTTTTTAGTCCAGTGTTCATCGGCTGCCTCATGATTGCTATCATTTTTAGAAGCTCCAATCAGTTAGCGTGATGCATACTGTAGCAGGTGTCTGCGAGGAAGAGATAAAGATAGAGTGAAAAGACAGAGGGAAAGCGGGAGAGAGAGGACGAGGAGATTGCATTTGTGCAACTGGGTGTATGTTGTGTGTTAAGAGCAGGGTTTTGTATGTGCAGAGAGAGAGAGTGTGTGTGTGTGTGTTAGAGGGCAGGTCAAGCAAGGCTGCTGGGTAAAGATTGATGGCTCTGGACTCCACCATCTTAACACCCAGAGAGTTGCAACCCTCACAAGGGCACCACACTGTGTGTATGTGTGCCTCTGTGTATGTGTGTGTGTTTGTGTGTGTGGCAGGAGTGTACATTTGGTGCTGTGAAGCCTGTAGTCTATGCTGTGCACTATTGGCTTCTCTAGATGGATGGCTTTGGTCTGCTGCCCACCTCCTCCATCTCTTCATGACACACCAAACACACACACACACACACACTCATCTACTCACTTAGATAATACTGCCAGCTCGCACCAGTCTCTGTGTGTGTGTCCACACATGTTTGACAGAGTGAAAAGATTGGAGTTTGTATTCTTATGAGGCTTTTTCTGTGTGATATGTGTTTGTTCACCTGCCTATGTGTGTGTTTGTGTCCACTGTAGCGTATCTGCCAGTGTGCAGCCCACATCCTTCATGTGTGTTTTCTGGTTTTCTGCGTGCTCGGCCACTGGTGTCCCCCCACTCCTACTACAATAACACTTTCTCCTTCCTCCAAATCCCCTAATTGTTTGGGTGGGCAAACATTTGAGCCCGTGCCCTGTTGTGAAGCGTGCTTGGAATGAAAATATTCAGCAAAATAGATCCCCCCTCTCTCCAAAACGGGGCTGAACAAAGCTGAGGAAAAATCATGTTTTGTGGTTTGAATGTGTGCACCATCACTGTTTTTTTTCCTCTTTCTTTTTCTTCTTATTCTTCTGCTTACACTTGGCTTCGATTGGGAGCCGTGCCAGTTGAGCGAATCGATTCCCGTGGAGCCATTTGAGCCAATCAGAGCCCTAGGAGGGAATTGTAAAGCGCAAAAGGCAACAAGGTTGATTTTCTAAAGTGGGGTGTGACAGGAGGGGGTAGGAGGTGTTTTTGTGCTCGTGACTGAGTGTGTTTGTGCACAGGTGCATGAATGCAGTCATGTGTATTATTGTGTGATCATTTGGAGTCAAATGTTTTGAGTCTTCGACTGGCTGTACTGACTGGTCTGGCTTTGTACACTATATAAAATGTTAGCATCGATGTTTTGTGCATCGGTAGGGGTAGTGTGTGTGTGTGGGCCAATATCTTGGAGATCACTGAGCGTGATTTTTACAGCGAGGGTCCCCAAATCCAAATCAATTGGAACCCAGTAGTGGGCTCTCATGCAGTCTCCCAGTATATGTGTGAGATGGGGGTTGTCAGTTGCACTAAAGTTCATGGTCCTCTGTTCTTTGTTCTTAATCAAGACCGTAGTAGTGTCAAGCATGAACAAAAAGTTTAAAAAAAGTGAATCTGCTTTCGTAGATAATTATGATTTAGTCGTAGACAAGTTATTCAGTCCCTTTCCATTGTGAGATAATTGTCAGTGGTCAGTTATTTCATGGTCAGTGCACAGAAAATGAATGCAGAAACATTTACAAATTTTCAGTCTCTCTTAGAAACATGAGATGCTTCTCAAGATGGTGAATAATGATGTTGTTAAGCACACTACAACACATTTTATTCGTCGCTCTGGTGACCACTTTTATTTAATTTATTTAATGCTGCAGGGGATGGAAATCAGTGGGAAAACACAGAAAATACACAGCTTCCTTCTGCAGCTCTCTGTCGTCTGTCCAAATCCAAAAATGAAATATGAAGACAGACATAGAGGGTAATGCTCCCACTTAAAATGACTATTGAGAAGAAGAGGCATTCAAATAAAGCAAAAATGTCTCTGAAACTAAAATATTTGTATATTTTACAATCTAATCATCGTCTGTCATGTAGTTCATGTCAGATTTTACTCTTTTTTTTGTATTTACTCTTTTATTTTACATTTTCTGTGTGAAATTGCGTACTTCCGGCCAAAGGGTACAGACCAAATGAATGTGTATGTTGCTTGTGAAACTACTGACAGATCAGCCTTAGATTCTCACAAAAATACTTGAACTCAGACAGTTTTACCAAACATTAAATCGGAGGTTTTTGGCATGTGACACACGTGTATCCGCTGATGGATGCATGCACATTTCTGTACACAAATTCATAACTGCTGTGTTCATATCATCTTGTCTAGTACCAGTTGCTACTGCAGCATTTGATAAATAAAGCTGTCAAAAAGAGATGCAGGAGTTTTATTTCCTCTTAGACCACTTGAATTACATTATGCCGAAATTAAAGATCCAAACTTTTGCCTGAGGACAATATGCAATGTCTTAGCAAACTTCATGTTTACTGCATTGTTTCTCAAGGTGATAATCTTAACACATAACACCAGTAGGCTCGGCCACATGTGTTGTTTCCCATGGCTGCGGGTCAGGTCATGGTTAGAAGTTTTGGTTGTGGTTCAATTCGTAGGAAACAGCTGGTTGAGTAATGCTTCACTATTTTGGAGAGTCCATTTCCATTTTATAAAAGTTACTTAGATAATCAGATGAAACTTGAGTTGGACTTCATCATAACACTGTTGCTAGGCTTTTAGTTCCAGCAGTTGAGTAACCAATAGAAATGATGACCAAAAATACAAATAGAGTGGGGCAGAGATGTAAGAAATCCTTTAACCTCAGGATTCGTTACTATAATACTAATGCCTCTGTAAAGAAACGCTCTCTATCTTTCTCACACCCAGTAGCACGCACACATTTATATAATCACATTCTGCCCTTGGTGTCCCTTTATCCACGCAAACATCTCATCCAGAAGGAGGAAAGGCACACACTGTTTGTGTTGGTTGTTGGTTTTGTATATGAGAAAGCTGGGATTAAACTCATGTGGATGCAAAGCACAGCAAAGCAGAGGAACAATCTGATGAGCGAGAGACATAGGGAGAGACAAAGAGAGAGAGGAATGCATCTCTGTCCTAGACTTAGATATATGGGGCTGTAAAACCTCCACAGCTCTCCTAGACAGTATTTACATACTATTCCAGTAGGCAGCATGCCAGCTTGTTGCAGAGCTCAAGGTCAAATGCACATAACTTACATTCTTTAATAGGAAAGGCGAGGCAATAAGAGAGACCGTACACCTTACTGTCTCGCCTCTCCCTCACGCTCCCTCTGTTGCATGATTTAATTGATACTATAGGGAAGCATACGGTGTGTAAATCCCAAAGTGGTGAGTATATTTTAATTGGCCCTATGTTGTGCTGATGTATGTGTTTGGAATGGGTGTGTATGTGCGAGCGAGTGCAGGAGAGGAAAAAGAAAGAGGTGTTATCTGACACGCTGCAGTCTCCATCTATAAGGTCTATGAGCTGTAGACCAAGGTGTGTGTATTAATCACATACGGTGTAGGGACATAAATCTGTTCACACCATTCTGTAATTGGTGTGGCTAAAGTCTACCATAATACAATACCTGCATTACTGTACATGCTTCATGTACATATGCTCAAACGGTGACTTTTCTTTTTTTAGTTATTCCTCAGTGGACATAAACAGAGTGACTTTACAGTCCCCTTGTGCAAAAATGCATTTCAGCATTTACCAAAACTAGCACAGAGTAGCTGAAGTTAGCCAAGTTGAGTATCCATCAGATCTGCAGTTTTAATAGTTTGTAATTCCCTCTTTTTTCCATTTCCTTGTTGAGATGTGGTGGGGAGTATATGCAGGAAGTAGATGGAAAATACCTGCAAGTTAACAAAAGGTCAACGATGAATAATTTTCATTTCTAAATTGTCATTTTACAAAGGTGGACAATTATTCCCTGACTAGATAATTTTTATTTAAAAAAAATTTTTTTTTTAGCAGATTAAAACTTTTAGCTTTGGTTTTATTTAATACCTTGGCAGAAGTATGCAATTCAGTGTTTACTTAAAGGGGATATTAAGCAAGTTTTTTTACATCTAGCGTACTGGATGTGGGCTTCCAGAGTTTTCAGTTTTGTCTGAGTCACATTTTCAGTGTGGTGTGAAATATCCATCTGGTCTGACAAACTGATCATGATTAGATTAATTTACAATGTGAAGACACTTTTAGGAATGCTTAGACCTCCGAGGCAAGTACAGGAAGTGATGAAAAGAAAACAGATGAAGTAAAAAATGAGTTAATGACAGAGTCAGACGCACACCTGTCTAGAAACAAATCAGTGTCAAGCATAGGGAGAAGCAGCACACGTAGATGATGAGGACAGGGCCTAGGTACATCATGCAAAGTAGTTAAAATTGTATTGTTAAAGCAAAACCAACTGCAAGATGGAATAAAAGCATGAAACCTAGTCGACATGAAAATACCTTAACATATAAAAATTAACACCATATTAGAAGGCAGCAGCATTTCACCAGAAAGCCGTGCCATCCACTGCCTAATTGAAACTCTGCACGCAGGTCGAGATAACACCACCACTATAGAGTCTTTGAAGTGGTGTCAGCCTGTAGTTTGTATTATAGTGTGCTTAGATAAGTTACAGGATCGAGCAAAAATTACTGCATCAAAATTCTTGAAACTCAGTGAAAAGGGCAGGACATGGGCCAAGGATGAACCCTCTGGTGTTTAGAGAACATACGTATAATATGCATGAGCTGTGGTTTTTCTTGCATTACAGGGTACTGCTTTAGATTTCCAGGACTGTGGCGCCTTGGTGAAGGTATGCGCGGTTGAAGTGCCCTTGTAGTTTAAGGTTATGTCAAGTTTGAAGGCAGGGAATGCAAGTCGATGCCGTGTCCTCTTAAATGATGAATACAAGCCGGGTTGTGCGTGTGAGGCTGTACATCCAAAGCCCATGACTTCCTGCTCCTCAGGAGGGCAGTAAAAGCTGTCCCTCAGCAGCCGTGAATTTACAGCCCTTATAAACACTGCGCTCCTCCTCCTCCTCCTCCTCCTCCTCCTCCTCTACCTCTTCGACATTCCCTCTCCCTCTTTGGCGTTCTCCTTCTCTCTCCCTTCCCCTGCTCCACCTTTTGTAATAGGACTATGCATATTTGAAACTTGGATTCAATCCAAAAGCAAACTTTAACTTTGTCTCTTCCCTCCCTTCCTGCGTCATTTCTTTTATCTCGCACAAACACTCTACCTCCTGCAACACACACTCGCTCTCAGGCAATGGCATTGTTGCAACTGCTTCACGTTGACAAATGAGTCCAACAAAATGGAGTTGTCTAATTGATGAAGTCCTTAAATAAATGGCATCATTTTGTAAACCTCTAATGACAGCAGCTTGGGAGCTGTGACAAGCTCAGTAATCCAAACCTTCAGTCAGAACATGCCTGCACCTCTTTGACATTTTACATCCTTTAACCCAGATTAGTCTCAGATTTTTTTTTTTTTTCTCTCAAGCCGTAAAGTCACACTAAGTCAAAACCTTAATCATATGGCAGCGTCTCCAGACCAAGGTTGGGTCTCTGACTGTAACAGACATATTGCTTTTCAAGTGCTGTCTGACTTGGATTGCATCCTTTTTCTTATCCTGTGTCTCTGCCTTCATTTATCTGCAAAACAAATTCAAGCAAAGGAGAGCAAACCAACAAAAACACACATATGAACCAATCAACAGAAAGGGAATTATGGAGCAACAATTTAGGCTCCAGTGTGTCAGCTCCGGTTAAGTCCCCAGGGCTCGGTCACAGAATACATACTTTAAGTAGAGCGCAGCACAGAATCAAAACTCCAAGAAGCATGCAGCCAGGAATCAATACTCTGCAAAGACTAATATGTAGGGAGGAATCAAAGCTAAATTCACAGTAAAAGCTACCACTTCTTTAACACCAGTGAAGCAACTCTGTGTCCCACTGCTGTGTTTGAACACTAGATTGACAGAATTGGGGTGCTGGATTTGCCAATAAGCACTCGGCTCTGAGCATGCACGGCTCAGTCGGATTCTATTGTCACTTCGTCTGCCAGTTATCGATTAGCTGCTGCAGTCTTATTTGTGCTAATTAACGTTCTTAGTAACCTGACGGTAAAAATCAACTGAAAACAAGTTCCTTTGACTAGCTGTAGTGATAGTGATAGCAGTCTTGCTTGAGATGGGAATGTGGCTGATGGAAGGAGTCATTTATGTTGTTTCTTTCACTCTTAAATATGTATACACAGAGAGGGACTTTGTGGGATCGTAGTTTTTTGGGGTTTTTTACAGATAGTAAATAAATCTGTCATTTTGTCGTTTTTACTTTGACACAGATGTTCAGTCTACACAACAGTTATCCGGTGTCACTGGCCATTTTAGTAGCTGATTAACTGACCTCCTGCTCCAAGCTATTATTATTGTACTGGATTTTGTACCACAAAATCTTTATTTAATCTGCCTGAGTCTTTAGCTTTAAGTTTCAATACCCTGGCATTTTTCTACTCAAAGCAGCATCATAAAAACAACATGAAAAATGGAACTTATAATAACTTGAAGTTATCTGTTAATGTTATTAATACAAGGATATAAAAATCTGTGTATGCAGTAGACATTGACACTAGCTGGGTTTCCAATACCCTCAGAAATGCGCAAAATTTAATTGCGCAATAGAAAATTGTTAATGGAAACACTGATATATCGCAAAAACTGTCAAATATCGCAAAAAAGTTTTTACGCTCTCATGAGGTGGTTTTTGAGACGTTTCGATATAG
>JAPQRQ010000016.1:4521963-4535172 GCA_037367365.1 Apogon talboti
AGCAGTTGTACTTTGTCGAAATTGTAGAAATATCGCTTTTATTTTGCGGAAAATGGTAATGGAAACCCAGCTAGTGATTAGATTTATTCAAATGGTATCAGGCGACAAGACATTTTCCAGTATTCCATAGTATTTAAGCAGTTCAGTTGGGCTTTGTTAGCCCTATATGTGATTTGCTGTAACCCAAAAATTGTAACTACACTTTTGAGAAGATGAAGAGCTGCATCCTTTCTATCCTTTCAAATCTACAGCCTTTGTAGGCTCAGTTCATCCACTTCACTTGAATTCTAAATTGCATTACCTAAATGTGATTGCATTACATATGTAATGTACACCATGAAATGTGTTTAATAGTGTCAGTGAGCACATATTTATTATTTTAATGGTGCATCTATGTGATGTTTAGAAAAGGCAAATTATTCACCTTAAAAACATTCATATTTTTCTGTTTACACATGCATTAAACTAGAAACACTGAGCCCGTTTACATGCACACTAATACTCTGATCATTATCTGATTTCTGGAGTTACCAGATTATTCAAGGGATCACGTAAACAACATAATCTGATATGTTTTACCAGATAACAGCAGTAATCTAATTATGAGAAACTGGATTAACACATCTGGATTTCTCCCCAATACTCGGATGTCTTCCTGCATGTATACAGGTTAACCTGATTTATTTTCTTCTTTTACGTCTGCGCATGTGTAATCACAGTTAAACTCATAGAACAAAGTTACGTAGTCAAACGTGAGTGGAAGACAACAACAGGAAGTTTAAGTCTACCATCACTACGATGGTTCTGGTTACGTAAACAGGCTCAGTGCGTCAATAGGGCGACTTCACACAGAAATAGCTGACTGCTCAACACTGGCTTTAGTCCTGTATTCAACACACATGCAGTGGTGCTGGCACTTTTCTCAGAATTGCCAGCACCATTCACATGTTTTCATAGTATTTCTGTGTTTTTGCAAATCTATGCCAAAATCATATGAGTCATTTAAAGCTCTATATGTTCATTCAGCAAACAAATGCAACCAACACAACCCACTTAAGTCATTATCATCCAGACTCAAAGAGCACACCTTTCCCCAGCTGTAAACACAAAGCCATAAACAGCCTGCTTTTTGAGTGTTTAGACCAAATATCCAGGTGTTTTAACCATGGAAGAAGACTCCTTTCACACTGGTAGTGGTTGAATTCGTCTTTCTGTTCTACATCACAAATACGTGGAATCATACACGGCTCTCTAATCACACAACACAAAGATCAAAACCAAACTGTCAAGAACAATAATAATATTCTCGCCTTGATATTTATAGTATTTTGTTGGAAAAATGGTGTCCAGTTGAGTGAAGGTTAAACCAAATGGTGATAGGTTTTTATCTGCAAACTTGAAGAAGATTTAGTGACCCACCAATCATTAGATGTGTGTGATCTCTTATAGATAAAAAACATTTTTTTTGCACATGCTTTCCCAAACTTTGCCAGGTTGAAACCCCAAAAAATCAATTTTATGTCTCCTTAGGGCACAAAATTACAAAAATATGTCACATGAATAAACAATCCGAATGCTAACATACACAAAGAAACACAACTCCGTCTGACTCCTTACATCTTTACATCGTTTGCATCATTTTCATCTTTGTTACCTTGTTTTTGCATTTTTTGTCGAGTTGTTTTTGTCTTGTTACATCTTTTATGCCATGTTTCATCCTTTATGCTGTTTTTGTCTTGTTTAATCTTTTCTCATCTGTTACTGTCTTTTCTTTCACTGTCTTTTATGAGTGAGGTTTCTCCTCTGCATTTCTCATGGCTTTGCTGAAGTCAACATCTATAAACTCTTCTTGTACTTTAATTAAGAAAATTAATTCACATATATATATATATATATATATATATATAGTTATAGTTATAGTTATTATACATGGTGTCCATAAAGTCTTTTTACAATTTAACAAATTTATTACAAAAGCAAACAAATAGACAAATTTGTGGGAATTATTACGAAATGAAAAGTAGATATTGACCTTTTTTTCCGTCATTTCATACACCTCTATATGGACACCATTAGTTGCACAAAGCACATCCAGACGGTACTAGATTTGTTTCCATGTTGGCTGTATCATATCCTCATCAGTGGTGTCAATGGCATCAGTGATCTTTTGCTTCAGGTCATTGATGTCCCATATCTTTGTTCGATACACGGTATCTTTAACATAAGACCATAGAAAGAAATCCAGGGGAGTGATATCTGGTGAACGAGGCGTCCAGGGAATTGGGTCATCCCTTCCAATCCACTGGTATGGAAATGTTAGATTTAGGAACCCCCCAACACGCAGTCCCCAATGTGGTGGTGCACCATCTACCTGGAAAATGATGGTTGGTATGCAACAGCGTCTTCTGTGAAAACTTGCCTCAGAATCGTTTTATTGAGTAGATGACCATCACCAGGTGATGTGATGCAATGTTGCAACACTTGAGAGCCCGAACAGTACGAAAATACTTTATTATGATATCGGTTTTAACGAAATTTGTATATCATTTTAAGAACATACAAAATGTATAAGAAATGTAAATGACATGTAAATAGTACAAATGTATTGAAATCAAGTCGAGTGACATGTTGTGATGGATTGCGGAAATACGTTAGGGACCTACAGCAGAGCCAGGGAGGAAGGTTCACAGACACCAACTGAGGCTCGCGGTCTTAGGAAGTCCGTTCTCTGGGACCATTTTTACCAAGACCATACTCGCTAAGTTCGCAAGACCGTACTCGGCAAACTTGATATTAAGAAACGCCTAATGTCAGTTTCCACGGGGGTGCTCTGGTTCACGCTTTGACCACTCTGCATTCACAAACCTTTTTACCTGCATATTCCCTGTTCCTCAGTGTAATAGAGAAACTTTTCTCTGCATGACAGTGGAAGGTTTGTGACAGAAACCCCTATAGAGGAGAAAACCTCATGATTTCCACGGAGGACTCCTGTGGGGTTGTGTTCATAGAAGAATCCAATGCTGAATTAGACATACCAGGACATGTTTCCACCGCCGCCTGACCAGGGAGAACATCCTGACTGACGGTGGTGAAATGTGTGGAAGTAGATAGGAGGGAAGACAACTGATGTGGAGGAACTGGAATAAGAGTGGACTTACATTTGTTTTGAGTAATGTATTGTAAAAAGTTTGTGAAAGATGGATTTTTTTCCTGATATTTTCACATCTGCGCTCTACTATTGCACATAGTTTTCTAGAAATAAAGTGTTGGGAAAATGTGTGCTTTTAAAGTGAGTTGCTAGTGTGACTTGATGTTGTCTTCCCGTGCAGGTAAAAGGATTCTCAAAGTACTGATTTCAGAAGAAAAATTGTGCAAGTTTTGTATTTATCCACTTGTGTCTAAGAGGCAGTTATGTACTGTGTGTTTTTGATTGATTTTATGTGTTGTGAAGGTAAAGTCTGATTTCGAGTGGAAAGCTGGCCGTTTGTAGATGAAAATCATGTTTTGAGAATGTGTTTGTACTTTTCAGAAAATGTTGAATGGTTTCAGAAAGTGTGTCTTGTCTGTCAGGAAGAACTGTAATCTTCCTTCCCCCTTCATATAAAGAAAGGGGAGAAAAATAATTTCCCCCAAATTTTAAAAGGTATTTACTACCACTTCAGTCAGAGCATGGTACAGCTTATTGATCGTAAACCTTCCTTGTCTGAAAACACATCAATAAAACATCGTTACACTGTCAGTTCCATATGCAGAAATGCACAGTTTAATTCTTTGTGAGTAATTTTTGATTAAAAACAGCTTAGTGTCCATGTTTTATCAAAATGCTGAGAAGATTCCATGTATTTGCAAGTAATTTTAAAAGATTTGACAGGGGCTAAGTGACTCAAGGCCACTGACAAGGTAACTGTCAGTGACCTGTAAATTTACACTGGAAGACATGAAGTCAGGTTTACATTCAAGCGCAAAGAAAATTTTAACCAAATTCCTAGAAAATCTGCAATAAAGTGAATTTCTGCTTATTTGCCTGTAAAATCAATATACGACAATAGACAGGAGTATACCAAAATATCCTGATTAGGAGATTTATTTTTGTCTATTTTGTTTCTCATGTTCTTCTTTTAATTTGTTTAATTTAGTGTAACTTATTTCAGATTGTTTTGCTAATTTTATGTTCATTGTTTTAAACTATTTTTGTTCGTTGTTACCAGTTTTGTTGGTCGTTGTACATTCCTATTAGTTTTGTGCATCACTTTGTTCATTTTGTTGATTATTATGTTCATTTTTATTCATTTGATTAATACTTGTCCATATTATTGTTTATTTTAATTATTTTCAGGGGTTTTTTGTTCACTTGGTGATTACTTTGTTTATTTTGCTGATTATTTTATTGACATTTTCTGTCTTGATTATTTTATTCATTTTGATGATCTAGTACTTTGATTTCACACACTCTGAAAATCACAACAACAAAGTGAGTCCAGTCCTCATTCTTCTTGAACGTTCTTTTGGTTTTTTTATGAGTCTATGATAACTATGATGAGCTGTCACTACCATCATCATATCATAGAGTTAAATTCCATCCTTTAAGAACACTTTAAATTTGAAATACCAGTCTAGTGTTGCCTCTGCATAATTGTTGTGGCCCTTGTTGCCGTTCCACATGCAGTAAACATCTGCATTACCCCACATCTGAGAGTGTGTGCACATGCAAATCAATTGATATCCCAGGTTCTGTATTTATCAGATAATGCACTTTTCCCCTTGTGTCTACACCATGTGTGGATTAGTCTGTATGCATGTATGATCAGCACATGTTCTAATAGACTCTACCTTTGTGTATATATTTGTACCTTTGTGTATTTACAGCGTCCTGTGGGAGCCCATGGGGGACGGCAAGCGTGTGATTTCATTGGCTGATAACCACGCACTACTCTGGGACCTGCAGGAGAGCTCCACACAGGCCACGGTAAGAAACACACACATACACACAACAAACCACAGTATGTACACAGACACACACCATATCACACAATACCTAACTCATTATTTGATAACCACCGTATCGTCTTGGTGGTATCAGGCGCACACATCCTCACTCTGCGACAACAGCAGTGGCCACTATTCATTCTGTCAGACACACACACACACACACACACACACACACCTTGGCAGCTTCTGAAACTGCGATTCTGGTCCAAGTCTCTCCTGCTCTGATACTAATAATCATATCGGCTAATCGTGTTTATTACATGACTTTCATCATCATCCAATGGACTGTTATTTCAGATAGTAACAATACAATCATTCTTCCAATTATTTCCATATCATCACTTAGTTTTAACTCACTGGCTGATAGGCTATGTGTCCGGCCTTGTCTTTAGGCGTTTTCAGACCAACAGAGAAACGTGCCGGTTCCCGCACCTAATCTGGAACCGGCGGATGTGTTCACACTGAAAATCAGAGCGTTCGGGAACTGAAAAGTTGGTTCCCGACAGGCACCAAGTAGAACTTGGTTTTTCTAAGCGAACCGTGATGACATGAGTGGACGTCACCAGGTTGATCTGGGTTCGAAATGGAAAAATAACAGACACGGACGGACGGACGACCAAATGATTACAATACCCCTCGGCTGAAGGGTAATAAAAAAACCACCTTTTGAGAGTTCTGTGTCATCTTTAGTGCCACGTTTACATTCACATGCAGACATGCAGTTTTTCTCCTACAACCTATCCCATCATGCATCAGTCCTGCTATATCTACTTTAAGTGTTGAGGGACGAAACAGTAGCAATACGACATCTCCATTTTTTTTTTTTTTGGTGGTGAAGCAACGACCTCTGTCAATGACGCATCATGGACTCGCTTAATGGCATGAACGCAGGCCGTTCACAGCTCCGACACGGGGCCGTTCACAGCTCCGACACCGGGCCCTTCACAGCTCTGACACCGGGCCCTTCACAGCTCAGACACCGGGCCCTTCACAGCTCCCACACCGGACCGTTCACAGCTCCGACACCGGACCGTTCACAGCTCCGACACCGGGCCCTTCACAGCTCAGACACCGGGCCCTTCACAGCTCCCACACCGGGCCCTTCACAGCTCCCACACCGGGCTGGTTTAGTCTGAAAACAGCTTCAGTTAGCAATTTCTTCAAACATCTTCTCTGACATAACTGGTTATTTCAAATTTTATATGTAGTTTCCTTGGGACGATGTTTATAAACCTTGTTCTTTGAGTAATTTAGATTTTTGCATTTTTTTAATTAATTTTTTAAATATGAAAAAGTTACCTTTACTTATAATGGGCCATATTCTGGCCTATAATCTAAATGACATCATAAGAACAACTTTCCCGTGCATTTATTTTAGTGCCTGTGGTGTTGACACAAATGAACGAATCATGAGAGTTAGGATTGGTCTCTCAAAGTGGGGCGGCTGTAGCTCAGGAGTCAGCGCAGGTCATCCTCAAATCAGAAGGTCTGCAGTTCAATCTGTGGTTCCTGTCCACACGTCAAAGTGTCCTTGAGCAGTGAATGTGTGTGCGAAGGAGTGAAGGTGGCACACTGTGAAGGGTATATGGTAGGAAAATGCTATAACAATTCAACACCATGTTCCATGATTACTTACCGTAATTTCTTTTCATGGGAGCTGATTATGCTTCATGTTGGGTTCCTGTTTTATCGTTTATGCGTTTATTTCACAGTAACGGCTGCTGTACAATAGCCCTTCAAAAGTTAAAAAAAAAAGTCAATCATCGTGTTTCTTTCCCACAAGTCAAGTATTAAAACCACTGTGACACGCTGTGAAGCTGTGTTTATGTACTCACCTACACACAGCGTTTACATCATGGGTGTCAAACATGCAGCCCATGGGCCAAAACTGGCCCCCCAAAGGTTCTAATCCGGCCCGCGGGATGAATTTGCAAAATGCAAAAATTACACTGAAGATATCAGTCAAGGGTGTCAAACTCGTTTTAGTTCAGGTTCCACATACAGACCAATGTGATCTCAAGTAAAATTATAGCATAATAACCTATAAATAATTATTCAAAATTTACCCTCAGTTTAATATGAAAATTATTTTACATTATGCCTGTAAATAATGACAAATCCAAAGGTTTCTCTGTTTTAGTGCAAAAAAAACCATTAAATTATGAAAATGTTTACATTAATAAATTATCTTTTAACAATAAAATGTGAATAACCTGAACAAATATGATCAATGTGAAATGTCTAATGAAAATTAAGTGCAATTTTAACAATATTCTGCCTGTTACTAAATGTATTGTGCATTTTATAAATCTGACCTGTAATGCACATGTATAAATGATAAGTTGAGGCACAATATTCTTAAAATTGCACTTATTTTTCTTGTGTAATTTCAGTTTTTCAGCTTATTCACATCTTTTCTGTCTGGGTAGTTTGTAAATGTAAATATTTTCATAATTTAATGTTATGTTTTTATACTAAAACAAAGAGAAACATTTGGAGTTTTCAGTATTTATAGGTTACTATTGTAATTATTTTACTGCTCTGGCCCACTGGAGGTCAAATTGGGCTGAATGTGGAACCTGAAATAAAATTACTTTGACACCCCTGGTTTACATGTTATAATTGACAAGTTATGTGTTTTCATGTTAAGAACTTGACCATGTTTCAACAGGAGGAACTAGGAATGTAATTCATTTCCTGTATGTTAGTTACAGGTGTAAAAAATGTCCCAGCTTCAGGCAACCTCTGATGTCAAGGAAGAGTTTTGCAGAGATGGAAGTCGAACGATGGAATTCGAACCTTGTGGCCACTTTCAATTTGTAACTTTAACTGTGTTGCTCTAATGTCAGCACTACTATGAGGGACAAAGTTAGACATGTTAAAAACTAAGTTATGTTGTTGAGCAAACTCACTTAAAAAGCAGGATGGAGAACAAGAGTGTGTGAAGGTGGTGAAAGCAGGAGCAAACAAGAAGGAGCAGCAGCTGAGGGAGCAGGTAACTGAATAAGAGGTGAAGTGTTCATGGCAGGAATCAAGGAAAACAAGAGGAGAAATCCAACTAAAAACTATTCCACTGCGGTTTCTGTCTGTATTATGTAAAAATATAAGTAAAACACTCCAAACTAGAAAAGCACTCGGGGAGCGCAGACCTCCGCCAAGGCTGTTCAGTTTCCACCATGCTGTGATTCCATCCCTTACAACACATTTAACAACTTAGTTACACAACCAATATTATGTAAAGATGTAAACATAATCGTACAATACAAGATAATGACATAATAATACAAAGACAAAGTCAGATAGGTCAATACAAGTCATTATACTAAAATAATACGCAATAATCAATTATAACAGGGAAAAATTAGTTTCCATTTGACTCAACTCAACACTCATATTTTAATCCCTTGACCACGACAACATATAGCTAGAATTTGGAATCTTACTGATATCAGTTGTAGTTTTGAAGATATTGAGGAAATTCCGTTTTTTGGTAATGTGGTTTTCTTCTGGATCTATCTCAATAACTATTTATGATATATCGAATCGGATGGCACATATCTTAAAGAGCAAAACCTCAGCTATTATTTGGCGTCAGTTGCAAGTCTGTAGCTAGATTTGTAGTTGTGCAGTATCCAGTTTCATATCTACCCCCTATATACAGAACTTTGTGGATCATCAGATCCAGAACATCCTATGTGCTCAGGTTAGAGCACATAGGATGTTGTCTTGTAATGTTTTGCCAGTGATTCTGGTCATTATTAGTTCAGTTAGAAGCTCTAATATAAAAATCAGTCCAATTTCCCAATAGTAAAGAATCCCCTTAAAAAAATTCTGGATCCAGACGATGATCTGGATCACCCCCAAAATCTAATCACGTGTTCCTTGTCCCATTTCGGACATTTCCTGAAAGTTTCATTAAAATCCGTCCATAACTTTTTGCATTATGTTGCTAACTAACTAACAGACAGACAGACAGACAGACAAACCCTAGTGGCGGACGTAATAAGGTGTGGCTCTGTCTTTCCACATGTTGAAAGCCCATTAGTGTTCTTTTTTTTGCCGTTCAAGTGATTTTTTTCTGATCTTCACAGTACTTCAGAAATGGTGGAAATGCAAACAAGAACATACAAAAAGTCCTTTTACTTGCCAGTTTCATTTCCTTGTAATTGGTTCCTGGGATTCAGTGTAGCTGTGTCCTTCCTAATGCAAGGTGAAGAGGCTTTTTGCTGTAAGTTCCACATCCCCCAGCCCACCAGCTTTGCAATTAAAATGCCCATTATGTATTTAAAGACTCAAGATAATGGTGTGTGTCAGGTGAGCATGCATGAGAGGCAGAAGTAATAGAGTAGTGGTTTGTCGGCCCATGCTTTCACGGGTGTGTGTGTTGTTCCATTAGACGGCGAGAGAGATGAGGAATATAGATGAGTCATTAGTAATTCATGCGCTCATTGAGGGATCCACATAAAGGGCAGCCAGGTCACATGCCAAACAGATATGAGTGTGTCTGTGCCAGTGCATGTATGTATGTATGTTAATTTATAGCATTAATTGGACCTTTTCATAAAAATGGCTCATCCCTGTTTGGAAAAACGTGCACTCATGTCTCTCACTCTGCCGCAACGTGTCTGAGTCGATAGACTAGATGACAGGGTTTTTCCATTAACTTTCACATCAGTAAATACGTGGAGTCACAGCAATCACTTTAAAAGTCTCCAGTTGTCCACCAGATGGTGTTATTGAATGGATGCTATATTTCACAATAATGTCAGTGTCGCTAAAATGAACGCACTAGACAGTTGGAGAGGACGTAGTGTAAATTAGTTTTTGTTGTAGAATGGAGGAGTCTGGCTTTTTCATTTGTTGGTCACTCATGGCATGACTCCATTTGACCCTGTCTGTATGGACATTAGCCTCAAGCTAGCATCGCCCCTGTGATGCTCAGTGATGCATGTTATTTCTAGCTGTTATTTAGGGCAAAAAAAAAAATGTTTTTCTTATCAGTGTACAGACGTTTACATGCAAAATCCCAGACAGGAGTAAAGATTTTATGTATGTCTTATATACAGGGTGTCCATAAAGTCTGTTTACAATTTAACAAATTTATTACAAAAGCAAATAGACAAATATGTGGAAATTATTACAAAATGAAAAGTAGATATTGACCTTTTTTTGCCTTATTTCATACATCTCTATATGGACACCGTTGGTTGCACGAAGCACATCTGGATGGTACTAGATTTGTTTCCATGTTGGCTCTATCATATCCTCATCAATGGTGTCAATAGCATCAGCGATCTTCTACTTCAGCTCATTGATGTCCCATATCTTTGTTTAATACATGATATCTTTAACATAACCCCATAGAAAGAAATCCAGGGGAGTGATATCTGATACATTTAGGAACCCACCAACATGCAGTCCCCAGTGTGGTGGTGCACCATCTACCTGGAAAAGGATGGTTGGGTGAAGGTCATCCTGTTGTGGTGACACATATTCAGTCAAAAGGTCAAAGGTAAACATTTGCAGTAATTGATCTCTCGTTGAAGAAAAATGGACCAATGATTCGATTTCCTAGGATCCCACAACGTGATTAAAAACTGATAATCGATGAGTACATAGAACAAACCTGATTAACATATCTCATCAATTGATTTTGTAATAAATGTTTTAAATTGTAAAGAGACTTTATGGACACCATGTATATTAATACATTTTACATCATGACAGGTTATGTTACTTCATTGTTCTGTTAAATTATGAGACCCCTGTTTTAATGGAAGACAAAAAAGTGTGAAAGTCACACATCAGTCAGTGCCTTACACTGGCATTGACCTGAACGCTGCTTCTTTAAATATATGTTTGAGTTAAATATTTAAATCTATATCTTTCTTTCTTTCTTTCTTTCTTTTCTTTTACAAAAATTAGCTTATCTAAATAAAATAGATGTAACTGATAAGCCAAGTGTTATAAATCAAATAACTGGACTAAACAAAAGTACTTATTTTTTTAGTTTAGCTGACTTTGCAAGCATAATCTTAAATAACAGAGTGAACAAGGTGGCAGTATAGACACAAGGGAAAAACATCTAGACAAAATAATATAAATAAATGTATTTAATTTAATTTTGGCAAATTTAGTCATTGACCTGACTGTGTTTTCACCAGCAGACTCTGCTTTTACTGTGTAGTTAGTCTCTGACTTCTATTTTCCTCTGGACATTCAAAAAAGCAGAACCACATCAATATCAAGTAAATGGATAACTTTTTACATTGAAAAATGTGCATCTACCCATGTCTTTACTTAAAAAATGGAGGAAAAACAACTGCAAACTCTGCATTGTTGCATTGGTCTGAGTTTGTCTCCATTCATGATTGGCTTCTTCATCCTGCTCCACAATCTATATATGGAGTGCTGCCAGTCAAATAGATCATCTTTGCACACTGTGAATTAGCTCCCTCCGGTGGACATTTCATGTAATTGGGGTCAACATTAAATTCAAGACATGAGGTCATTGTCATTGAACCTGGATGATAAATATTCAGGTGTTAATAAACCTGTACAGCCCTTATTCTCCTGTTTTGTCAGTAACCCTGTTAAATGCTCTGCTTGTTTCTGTTCATCATTAGTGTATGTGTGTGTGTGTGTGTGTGTGTGTGTGCGTTCCTCATGCTGTGACCCCAGTGTGAGGTTAAGAAGAGCCACGGAGGCATTGGGTTGTTGAACTTATCCTCTGACTCCGACACCGGGCAACATTAGCTATTAATCCTGTGTCCGTGGAGAGGGAGGGAGGTGAAAGTAACGCTCAGCAAAGGAGTATAATGAGAAAGGGAAGATGGAGGGAAAGAAAGCCATCGAGGGGTCTGGCTGATTGGAAAGATGGAGATTAGGAGAGAGAAACGCAGAGACACGGATATGGGAAGAGTGTGGGCTTGATGAGGAGAAAGGGAAAGGGAAGGGGAAGAGGAGAAAGAGCTTGGCAGCCAAGACAAATTCCTCCAGTGCTGATGAGAATGCTAATCTCCTTCCCTCCCTCCCTTCATCCCACTCGCTGCTCTCCCCTTCCCTCTATCTGTCAGAGGGTGATGTGTTCATCTCCAGCCATGTCCAGCTGCAGCGTGGATGTGTCTCTCTATCAAGGGCCTGGCCTAGATTAGCGTGTGTGTGTTTTCCGTGTGGGTGTTTGCGTGGAGTGTGTGTATGCATATATAAGAGCGGATCATGTGCATAGGCGTACAATGTGCTTTGTTTGAAGGAAGATCTGTGTGTGTGTGTGTGTCTGTGTGTCTGCGTCTGTGTGTCTGTGTGTCTGCATGCGCATGGCTCATCAATTAGAATCGCTGGTGAGATTGAGTGAGAACATCTCCGCCGGCTCACAGCACACCCACACACCTTGTCCTGCACATCTGCTTACACACACACACAAACACACACACACATGCTCTCTTCCGGAGTCTAGAGAAAGCATAAAAGCAGGGCGATTTGACAGATAGCTTTGCATTAGTGCCGCTTGCGTCCTAAATGAATGCGTCCCCTAGTGTTGTGTGTACTGCCTTGTTAGGGCCCATAATTTGGTTAGTGCACTAATAAAGCTGGGAACCTGGGATGCACGAAGCTCAGGCTTTGCCGTTGCACCAGTAGTTTAGCTGCAGAGAGGGATACTCCTACTCCAGGCTTCCCACTGATCACGGAGTTTACCGAGCTTCTGTTCTGTCAGGAGAAAATCAGAGACTTTAACACGGCGCTCTGGGACTGTGGATGAGTTTGCAGATGAGTTGCTTTACAGGAAGATTGTGCAAGACATCTTGTTTTATTCATGTCTGAATGTTCTGCAGTTGGATTTGACCAATGAAACCGTACTGTGCCCTCTTAAAATCTTAAAGAAAATAGAGTTCCTACTCATGTTTGAAATGAAGTTTATCATTTTCATTAAAGTCACTTCAGAGTCTCTTCATTATATCTGTTAATGTTTAGTTCAGTGTAGATTTATTCATTTTGAACACAGAACAAATACGTAAGCAACAAAAATGGCTGAACAGACAACATGTGCAACAATTTTTCAAGGTATTATTAGTAAGTAAATAAATAAAGAAGCCCTCACAGTGTACAAATTTACACCAAAGCAGCTAACTGCCCCACAGCAAACCATCCCCGGCACGATTATGATGACGTCTGCTCATACTGCAAAGATATCTCAATTAAAGTAGTCTGTGAAATCTTCAT
>JAPQRQ010000016.1:4539424-4550709 GCA_037367365.1 Apogon talboti
ATATAGTATTTTTAGAGACTTGTCTGCTGTAATCTTGACCTTTGATCTAAACTTTTTGTGGAGCTAGATTTTATAGTTATTATTAATTACACATATCATGTATGTAGCACAATGAAAACAAATCAAATGAGATGAGGTCTGACAGATATGACTATTTTTCACGCCATGTTAAATGAATAGGAATTTTGAGAATTTTTCCTGACCTTGAAAATCCAGATCATTTAACAGACAAACTAACCAACAAACACTGGTAAAACGTAACCTCCTTCAGTGAGGTAAAGATCCATTTACATCACATCACATGTCTGAAAGGGAGTAGGAATAAGCGTAAACTTATAAGGTCCTACCCCTTACATTAGTCATATTAATGTAGCGCCCCCTAGGTGACCTAACCTAACACTGGAGTGTGCACCTGAGTTCTTTAGATACTTAGCCTTTTCATGTCCTATGGTTAACTAATGCTCTGATATATGTAACTAATTATCCCCAATATTCTGATAGTAATTGTGAAACTGCACCTTACCATACACAATAATGAAAACAATAGTTATATGTTGAGCTGTTTACTGAAATAGAAAAAAATTGATAAATAAATATATACAGTCAGGCAAAATAAAATGATAATATGCACTTAAATGTCTCTGTTCAGTTCTTTTCAATGTGCAATGCACTCAAAAAAATTTCTCCCGCCTCTCCTGTGTTTTGATTGGTTGCTCGATTGGACCAATCACAACAGTCTCTGCCCTCAGAACATCTTTCGGTAACCAAAACTCCCATCTGCAACTACCTTGTAGCTGCTATCTCGTTGGAGACTTCACAACAGTCCGCATAAATCACTAATGACCTGACCTGTACTTCTGTCTCCCCGAATTGTGGTACATATTGTGTCCTTCAAAAAATTCCAGGCACGTAAACACGTGCTAATGTGTCAATGTATAATGTCATATATGTGCTTGCATTACATGTGTAACTTGCCTGTAACTTCTGAATTCTATGTTAGTGGCAGCGCCTGGGATGGCAGCGGCCCGCAACAGGTTTTGGAAGAACTGTGCAAACGTAATTTCGTGTGGTTGTAATTTTTACATGCCATATGACAATAAAGCTCAATTCAATTCAATTCAATTACCTTACTGCAAACATTATTGTAAGAGTTACTGGCCGTTCCCTTATGAACCTTTACATAAATATCGCAAAGTTTGGTGTTTTACCAACTTTTTACTGCTGCGAACACAGTACAGCCCGAAGGGCCGTCCGCCTTCCTCCTCCATCTTACTTCCCGCTTCTTACCACGTCACTTCCTGCTTCCTCCCCATGTTACATCCTGTCTACTTATTGATTTATCCAAACAAATGACAAAAATAAAACATATTTACAAACATTCGTGTGGTCTCTTTTTACATTCTTATAAACTTTTCAAGGCATTTTAACATATTTTCTCACACAAAAAGGATGAACATTATAAATGGCATTTTCAATAAAACAAAGGCACATTACCCAAAATCCTTTCCTCTCAAAGTTGCATAACTTCATTGCTGGCCAATACATTTTAACCCTTTTTAACCTGCGTGTTATTTATTAACAATAACCTATTTATTCTTCAGCTATTTATTAAGCTTTGAACCTATTTATGGAATACACTTTATACCTATAATTTTAACTATGATTTTCAACAGGGTTACAATGAAAAAAAAAGAAGGATTTATATTCCACTTTTGTTCTTCCCATGCAACATAAAGTTTCACCCTTCCCTCAAATAACCCCTCATTTGACAGCTGACCCTTCCTCACATTACAAAATGACATGCTGGACATGGAGCTACATCATATGTTTTTTTCAGGCAGCAAAATCTTATGTACACTTCTAAAAACTTGGTTTGGTTATGGACTATTTTATTTACTTTCTCTTGTCCCGCGCCTCCTGATCTAATGACACCAGCGAAGAAAGTGTGGGTGGAGGCAAACAGTATACTTTAAAACTCCAAATCTTCATATTATTTTTTTTTTTAGAGATACTATCTTTGCCAAGGCTTTTCTACTTTTGAGCAATCAAGTCAAATATCTGAATGAGCCGATCATATCCCTCTTGGAAGTTATCCTCCTCCACATATAGGTTTCTTCCACAAAAAATCATATTATTGATGCCAAGATTTCTGATATACTCGCTTTTTACCAACACACACTAGTAAATAAGCAGCTGTGCCAGTGGAGTTGGATGTAAATTCTTGCCTGTGTGTGTACTTTGTGTGTTGCTTGATCATATCTACTGGGGGGGAGTTTGGGCAGCAACACAGTGAAATGATACAATTGTGTTTTTTTTTTTTTTTATAGAAAGTTTTTACTTTTTACTATACGTCCAATGTTTAGATTTTTGTTTTGTGTCTGTATGAAGCAAAGTCAAGGTGAAAAGTGTTCTGAACTAGGGCTTTGTAATATGGTGTGACACTAGAAAAATGTATTATGCCCAATTGTTTATGTTTTGTGTCACAAATCATACTCTCACAGCATTATTTTTGTCATCATGGGGCTTTGTGTTGTTCCACATTGCACGAATTCAGGCAGGAAATTTTCATGAAGGCAACATAAAAACACGGAAGAGACTGAGAGAATGGAAGTCCTAATAATAGACCATAATCATTCATATATATATATATATATATATATATATGTGTGTGTGTGTGTATAGCAGTCAGTTGTAGGTCATTACTGATATCAATAAGCAGTCATTGGTTCCATGCATAACACATATATTAAATATTTTTGATTTTGTTCCTTTTACATCTTCCACACATCCACCTGCTTACAGAGTTCAGTAGCGTTTCAAGTACTTGCAAAAATATGTAACCAAAAAATGGAAAAAAAAAAGCTCTATTAATAAAAAGTAAACTGTAAGTAGGCTGTATCTCTGCCTGAGAGACAAATCAGGCCAAAGCAGTCTCAGAGTTACAGAAACCTCAGGCCCTGTCTTAACCCACTGTCTGGCTGTATTCAGTTAGAACTGTCTGTTATTGTTTTGTGTTAGTGCTTTTGTGGTTGTTCAGTTGTTTTTGTTTTTTTTTTCCTTACTAAGACTCCTTGCTCTCCTCATCATGCTGCCACTTGACCACCACTCTCTCACTTATTCATTGAGTGGAGGATAGGGCATATTTTACAAGACATTAAGGTCGTTGTGTAACGTATAGACCTTAAACATTATAAAAAATGTAAACATTCACATCCAACTTTGTTTGCAGTTGTAAATGTCCTGCTGGCAGTTTTACAGACTTTTTTTTTTTGTTACCATTGTTGTCTGGGAGAAAAAAAGCTCTTGAGGCTGCATGGGTTTTTAGTTGCAGTACCAGCAGTGGCCACTTGTAGAATTGGCAGTATTGAGGAGTGGTCACACAAGCTCTCCTAATACACAGCCTGGTTTGATCATGGCAGTATTTCTGTGACATAATGTTGATAAGCTTATGTAGTATCACCATTTATTTACGGTGTTTTTTGGACACATGGATGCATATAACATCCTCCCCCTCTCTTCCCACCAGGATGCACACATCACTCTGGAACAGGGTCAGTCTGGACTCCTCAGACCACATGACCTTTTTCCATTGAAACACAGTCTAATCTTTATGTTCGCTAACAAACTGATGGTCGTTTAAGAAATGAGAAGCTACCCACAGCATCAGTTAGGATTAAAGAACATGTTGCAGCTCAGACATGTTAATCACTGGTATCATACATCCATGGCCTCCTTGAAGCCAGCTAGTCAGAACCATGTAGACTTTTAGGGTGGGGTCCTACAGTTGAAACTGAACTGATGGACTACTTTGCAGACTAGTAAAAAGAAAGGAGTTTATTTTAGTCAAGCAGTGCCAGATTGTGAAATGTGCAGTGTGGGTCCACGTTAGAAACAAGTGCTATCACTAATTTGTCGTTTGTGGTAGAAAAATGCACAAAAGAATGCACAGAAGTATTAGTCTCTTGTTGCCACAGTACGGTGGTGATATGTGGCGTATACTTCAATGCACTCTTTTGTGCATTTTGCTACCACAGTACTGTGGCAATTGATGGAAGAAACGACAAATTAGTGATGGTGTATAGTATAGAATAGGAATTATTGTTCTAAATGCTCTATGTTGTTGTTTTATGGTGTTTTTTGCTCTGTGCAGTCAGTGAGATTGAGGCTGGAGAAGGTGGGCGGAGCTACATCCACGGCAATCACGGATACTGTTGCATTGTAACAGTATCCATGATTGGCTCTAGTACAAATGCTAACATTTGATTGGCTCTGTGGCAATAAACAAATTGATTTTCGTGCCACAGTACTGTGGCAGTAGCCATTGCCTAATAATTAATATCTTCAGTGTAATTTTTGCATTCCACAAATTTAGACCCTTTGGTTTTGGCCCACAGGCCCTATGTTTGACACCTGTGGTTTATAAAATGCAACACAATGTTTTATGCACCAACTGAGGCGTAATCTGCTTGCAAACACAGAGTGAAAAGCAAGTCCTAAAGATATGTACTTATTACTTTCTTTTGTTTAAGACATAGGTTTTTGCTCCAAACACATACCTTGACATGTTTTTGTGGAAACTTCCGCCTTCCTCAGAAGTGTCACTGGTGTATCTGTGACGCGTGTTTGGAGCAAAAACCTATGTCTTAAACAAAAGAAAGTAATAAGTACATATAGAAAACTGAAGACATAATGAACACCATTGAACTAAGTTCTAACGATGCTCTGACTGGGTTTTTACTTTGTCCTTAGATCTGTGAGTTGCAAAATGTCTGTGTGTTGAGTTTGTGATTATAGAAATAAAATTAATGTACCACTCTAATAAATCAAAAATCTGAATATTTCTAGTTATTGGACGCAGTCTGGTTTAATCTTAAATGTTCCTGGAAAAGTCTTGGAATTTTACATGAATTCCACAGTGGAAACCCTGCCTGTCTCCTGGTGTGATTTGTATCGGTCCCCCCACCCTGGCACCTTTCTTCAGCTCCTCTCTTTCTTCAGCTCCGCTCTTTTCTTCTCCTCTGCTCCCTTTGTTCTCCATCCTTTTATCCATTTCTGCTTTTCTCTCTCCGCCTGCCTCCCTCCCTCCCTCCCTTCTGCTCTGTTGGCCTGTCTCTCTCTTTCTCCCTCCCTCCCTCGCTCGCTCACTCGCTCTCCCTCTGTCCTCTCTAGCTGAAATAATGAGAGTGTACCAGGGAGCTGTGCGGTGACGGGGCGATCGATGATCCCTGCTCCAACAGGCAGAGATGGGAGAGAGAGAGAGAGAAAGAGAGAGAGAGAGAGAGAGAGAGAGAAATGGGAGACGGAGAAAGATGAGGATAAAAACCCACAGATAGTCAGAGAGCAGAGAAAAATGGTGCAGTGTGCTGCTGCTTTTTAGAATTGTTAGATGCATCATAGTTTAAGGGAAAGATAATCATTTCCAAAGCCAGCCCGCTGAATTAATTGGATTCCATTTTTAAAGTAGTCTGATGAAGTGATATGCTTTTATAATTCAAAGTCCTTGAAGTGTTTTGACTTTGATTAATTTCACCTACATTGTTGCCCTGTAAAATATACCTAGCAAGTTTGATAAATATCCAATGACAACCATGTCGTCTTGTTTGAAAAGTCTTAAATGTTGCAATTTATCCTGACTGCCTTTCAGCTAAATGTGCTCTAATTTTAGATTCTGTGACATTTTGTCAGTTAAATGTTTTTCCTGTTGAGACATTACAATACATTTAAATGATTTTCAAGCAGCATAAACAGCCTTTCACTTGCAGCTTTATTCAGCTTTCAACACTCATCAGACTTAAAAGCTCCGAGGGCCCATCTTTGACTCAGGGAGTTGATCCATAAGTAACTTTGAGCGATCTACTGTATAGATCCCCTTCCCTGGACCAGGGGAAGGCAGGGGTCAGTGGGGTCTGCTGACTGAGCAGCCGCTTATAGAGGAGACACTATTGATTCCCAGTCTCCACACTGCAGGTTGTGACCAGAACCCCCCCAGCAGTGTTTCTCAAACCAAATATGGATCTAACTGTTACTTAATATTCACACCTGTCACCTTTATTCACACCATGTACAACTAACTTCTTTCTTTACAGGTTATTTAAAGCAGCATTAGTGGGATTTTTGGCCACTAAGGGGCAGTAAAACAAGCTAAAATTCTGATTTAATCACATCCTATGATGCTGTTATGGCAACGTTCTTAACTAATAAATCGCTCTACAGTTAAAGTTGTGGTTTTGACAATCTAATAATATCTAGTTTCCAATCAGTGCGTTGTTTGAGCTGCTACATGCTCAGTTCATCATCAGTCATATTATGATGTGGAAAAAAACAAGAAGCTTTAAGAAATTCTCGTGTTTTTAGACCTTCTTCTTGATAATTCTTGATAACTTGATAATCATGCCTGCCAATCACCATCATTTATGTTATTTTTATACCATTATGTTATTACTGCTGTTTTTCAAGAAGTTAAACTAGTTAAATATTCATTTTAAGAGTAAGAGTATGAGACATAATGAAACATGGTCAACACTTTTAACAGGACAGGGAAGATGTTGAAATAAATATGACAAAAAAAATATAGATCACAAATTTCATTTTTCATTTTGAGGTCAACTGACTGGATTTTTAAAGGCTGATATAAAAACTATAGTTTCTGACAAGAACAAAGCAGATAGCCAATTAATTTGCCATCATGACCATTCTACAGGGAAAAGAAGTTTTTAACATGATTAGAAACTGTTTAATTGAACATGAGTCAATGTAATGAATGCATGAATAAGTCTAGATGTCTGAAAATCAAACTCAGTATATGTGTAACTGAACATAAAAAATCGAAATTATAAAATATACACAATTCTCTGTGTATATCTTATGCTATATATAATCTATACCTACAGTATAACCTTAACCATTAATATTAATCTGTGCGAATGTTCTAAAGCACATACTATATTTCTTTATCCATGTAAATGTAAATAAACATAGCACATACTTTTGTAAAAGACGGCATTCATATTGACAGTTTAATACATGTCTTGTTATTTCAGTCAACTTAATGATGCTACAATGTCTTCCTGTCTGTAGACATACAGTAGCAGATTGGACAGTATTATTGATATTTTAAGACTCTCCATTCACATTCTCTCCATGTTCTCAGAAACCCCTCAGTTTTTACCCACTTTGTTATTCTTTGTCACCTCTTCCATTTTATGCAGTGATTCAAAAATAGTGATCAGTGCAGTGTTACAGTCTTTTTCTTAAGAGTTCAGATTTGATGGCTGTTAATTTCAGGACTGAATGAGACGTAATTACATCTCGAACTGGACTGTCGTCTCCAGATTTGTAGGAATGATCCAGCACTTCATGTGACATGCTTCAGTGTGACATGAATCTGCAGGCAGCTATTCTGCCAGTAATGCCCAAAATATTACTACAGAGTGATACTGAACAATGGCAGTCTTGAGTATGTCCTGCAGAGAAAATGATTTCTATTATTGCCTTATTATGCTGATTGAATGCACTGTACTGGCTCAACCTGTCACACATATTTGGATGAAATTCACATTCCCGCTCAGTGATGTTAATGAGGTGCGTTGCCAACCTCCACAGGTCTCCAGCACTGCCACCCTGGAGGGCAAAGGTCAGCTGAAGTTCACCTCTGGAAAGTGGAGCCCTCACCACAACTGCAGCCAGCTCGCCACAGCAAACGACACGGCCATAAGAGGCTGGGACCTGCGCACCATGAGGTGAGATCCAGGAGACCCTGTCTGAAAAAGACACCTGTCCAAGACATTCTCTTTGGCTTTTCCATATTTTTTGCAAATCCTGACACTGATACTTTAAATGCTCCTTATTTAAGGGACACCGAGTTTTGTGTTCTTTTTTTTCTGTCCTCAAACCTCCTCTCCTCTTTCATTTTATTGATTATTTTTTGGAAATTCGAACAAGTACAGATGCTCCAGTTAGTAAAACCACATGGGTTCACTGATACTGTGGCTGCCATTAAGCCAGTGCCAGGAAAGAGAATTTTTAAAGCCGTGCTTTAGTCACATTGGGGATTGAGAATTTAAAAAGAGCAACATGAGGCATGTTTTCTTAACGCTTTGCCACTCAGAATTAAGTTTTAACCCAGCACATTTCCTACACACACCTGTCTTAAAACCAGCCCTTTAAGTGACAGAAGTGAGTCATTTAAGTTAAACTGGGACAGCTTAGCATTTTCAGCAAGTGTTTACATGTCATTACATGATATTTCAGTGCAGAAGAACACTTGCCTTAAATCTGACTTATCAGACTGAATATTACAAACAAGTTTTGCCACATTTCCACCCCCTTAATCCACATCTGCACAAGTCTAGTAAAGCTGTCTTATTTATTGGCTACAGTTTGCAATTAGAATTCTGTGGTATCCTCTTAATAATGTCTAATTTAATCATTCAGTTCCATATAAAAGCTGCAGAAAGGTATCTCACCTTGAATGAGTTATTTATTATGTTGAGATTAAAAAATTTACTCCTGCAATACAGATCCATTTTAATTGTCTAAACAAATGCAGAACTGTCACACTTTGGTGGATAAATGGTCTGAACTGCATGTCAGCAAACAGTGAACTGGGCAAATATAATATCATTAAATAGAAACTTTCTACCTTCATAAGCATCACTTCCAACTTACCAGTGCAGGAGAAATATGAGTTTAGCATCAAATATTAGTCATTCACTTGCTTAGTGTTAAGTTTTGAGTGTGTTGAACAGTTCCAGTGCTAGAAAAGACCAGGTGGATGTGTGATTTCCTGAAGAGACTATACTTTTCTATACATGCATTCTAATAAAATTAAAACAAAGTATTACTGTGCCTACTTAGTAACTAGTCTAACAAGCACAGGTTAAAAAATACAGTTTTGTAGGTTTGGACATGCATAGCAACCAGGACATTCTTCTTCAAGTACTTCTGGAGCTGCGTGTTAAAGTTGGTGCTTTCCGGAGTTTCCTTATGTTGTTGAAAATGGAACTATTAATTTATATGTGTCTATATCAAAAAATGACAGGTCCACGTGCATTGCCGTGCATTGCCGTCACATCATATCCTGGCTGCCTTCTCAAAACTTGCCTCCTTTTTTTTTTTTTTTCCTAGGATTTTAGTATTTTATTTTTTACTGCTCTCATTTATTATTGAATGTCAGACATCACTTAGATTCATATATAATTTCCAGGTTCTGGGTTGCACAGATGAGCACAAGGGGAAAAGCTGCACAGTTCATTTCAGTGCATTTAGATCATGATTTCAAATCAGATCTAGAGCTGTGTGTTTCTGTCTGTCTGTCTGTCTGTCCTGTGAAATGAGGTAGAATCCTCTCCGTGGAGCAGCGAGGAGGCCAGAGCTAACAGTGGACTGAATGGCAGAGGGGAATCTCTGTGAATTTCCCCTTGTCTTGTTGTGACACATTTTATTTGCAGTCCTGCGGTCGTCCATGAATCTAATGAAGTGTATGCTTCTCTTCAGCACATGATAAAGTGTGAGGCGGCAGCGAGCTAATGCTCCTGCTTGACATGGAGCATGTGTACTACCACACATTAACCTTGTAACTGCAGGTTATCAGCAACACACCTTATAACCTCTGCGAGCATGTGTGTGTGTGTTTTGTTTGTGTTTCTCGTCACAAACCTTGGAAAGGTAAGCTTATATGATGAGAGAGGTCAGAGTGTGTGTACGTGTGGGCTCTGCTAGAGGAATAATAATCACCCTGCTATCGATCGCTGTGATAACAGCAAAGTGCCGAAGAGATTGAGAGGGGTGGTGGGTGAAGGAGAGAGAGAGAGAGAGAGAGAGAGACAGGGAGGGAGAGAATATATTTACAAGATGTGTATCACCGGCCCAGATAAGATAGTTGAATCATTGATATCACTCCCTGTCAGACCCATAACAAATTAAAGAGTTCCTGCATGCTCCATTTTGGCCGGTCTCCTCCCGCTGTGCTATTTTGAAAGATGCAACAGTGCTGATTTGGCCGTGGGCACAAAGGGAGGGAGGAGGCGGCAGCACGGGGCTTGTTAGCAGAAACCACAGCCTCATCTCTCATATCGCAAAACACCATTATTATCTACAGGGACAGGCACAGCCAGTAGAGGGAGCACGACACTGTGACTTAGAGCAAAAACACCAAATTTGTCTAAAGCTGCAGGAACCAAACAACGGGGAAAATGGCAGAATTTGTATTATACTGCACAGCTTCCCTTCTGCAGCTCTCTCCTGTCTGTCCAGAACCAAAGACTATATATAAAAATAGGTGATCTGACACTATTTCATCCTGGTCTGAACAAAAAAACCATCATGATGCAGCTTGAAAACAAATCCCATCATATTGCATGAATGAAGCCACAGTCATTCCTGGAGTAAACATCTTGTCTACAGTGATTTACAGATGCATTTTACTATCACATTGTTATTACATTATGATAGAATGTAATTCACTGTGCATATCTGTGAAATGATAAAACTATAACCTATTGTAAAATTCCATGAAATCAGGGTAATTTCCGCTGTACTTATATCCATATACAGTTTATATCTGCAACCTTTACAATCTAAAGAGCTATTTTTGAGCTGTCTGGAGCCCTGGGAAAAAGATTTAACCCCTTGATGTTTTACCTCAGGGAGGCCACTCTACAGTACCCTATTTAAGGTACTGTACTTTACCATTGCATTTCCATTTTAACAATACAATATTTGCTGCAGTTATTATTTGAATTTTGGTGTGCTACCTCCACAACACAAAACTGAACATATAGTGGCATGTATAGGTGTAGAAACAAACCATGAACAAATACAAACTGAGATTGTGCTGTTGAGTCAGGAAAAAACAGCTTAAAGTAGCATGTGACTTATATTTTAGCTCTTGAAAGGTTTGTAGTGTGTTGTAGGCTGCACATATTTACAGGTGAACAATGAAAGGAGGCCGATACGACAAAAGCTAAATGTTCAAAGATAACTGTTATTCATTTCGACAAAGCCACAGGTAGTCGCTAAAAAAGCCATATCTGACTCCAGAGCTGTGGTTCACAGACTCTGGGTTTATATTTAACCCTCTATACTCCTAAGTTCTCTATATCACCTGTATTCCATATTCCACTCTGTATGTCTGAATGATGAAAATGTTAAGATTTTAACCAGATTGTGACTCCATCAGATCCATAAACTCTTATGCTATTGGATCCTTCCTAATACTGGATCCTTCCTAATACTGGATCCTTCCTAATACTGGATCCTTCCTAATACTGGATCCTTCCTAATAC
>JAPQRQ010000016.1:4550809-4564111 GCA_037367365.1 Apogon talboti
ACTGGATCCTTCCTAATACTGGATCCTTCCTAATACTGGATCCTTCCTAATACTGGATCCTTCCTAATACTGGATCCGTCCTAATACTGGATCCTTCCTAATACTGGATCCTTCCTAATACTGGATCCTTCCTAATACTGGTCCTGTTTGTTCAGTGCCAAAATATCACTGCCACGTTAGTTTCGTGATGATGAGCCTTAGAGTAGAGCAGTAAAGTCAGGTTTCACATCTTACCAGAGCATGATAAGTAAAGCTGTAAATCACATATTTAACGTTATGATTGGCCTTGTATTATGGGATAGATGTTGTACAGCCTAGGAACTGTCAAGAGGAGGCACGAACGTCTTCCTTCCAGTCAGACCACTTGAATTACAATGTATTGAAAGGTAACTATGCAATGCTATGAAGATTAAATGTAGCTGGAAAAACTAAAATCCAAGACTCCATGCTTTTTTATAGCTGTGGAAACATTCTGCAGGTCTTGCGCACCATTTTTTTCCCCCCAAACATGTTTCATCTCTATGGCCATCTGCACTCATATTTGTGTGATTATAATTTTGTCTGTAGTTTTGAGCAAGGCTTGTATGATTTGCGTGCATGTAATAACTGACCTGAATGACCCTTCATTGCTTGTGAGGCTTTGTGGGGGTTTGCATTTGAATTTTGTCTGCAGCCTGAAAATTAAGCACTTGAAATTTAAGTACTGCTGTATTTATGTAATGGAGCTACTCAACTTTGGACACCACTTTTTTTCTTTTTGCGCCCTTGTTTTTTTTGTTTTTTGTTTTTTTTGATTGTCATCAAAGCTAAATATATAGACCTCCTTGAGTTTGATAAGGTATACATGGAGAGGAGGCACGTGGATGTCACAGCAGATTATATAGGTAAAGGAAGTACATCACCATACTAAGGTGAGAAATGCATTCTATTCTATAGCAAAGAGCAAGTATCACATCACATAAAAAAAGATATTAGAAGGTAGAAGCTGTCAGATACTTGAATGTTTCATTTAAGTAAAGTAACTATATGTACTAACACTTTTAACATCCTACACATGATGTAAAATTAGAACAGTTAACGGTAAAGAGGAAAGCACTGATAGTTTCAGGTGTAAATTGTAGATCTGGTTTCTATGGTTTCCTTGAGCTTCGTATCCTCCTTCACTCCTTCAATCCATGGTTTTCCGACAGACACAGACAGCAGCCAAGGGCACCGTGTGTGTGTTCATGTGTGCACATCCATGCACAAGTGTGAAGTGGCTGCCAGTGGTAAGCTTGCAAGTGTGAATGAGCGGTGAGTCACGTTCGTCTATGTGTGTCTGTTTGAGTAAGTGACTCGCATGTGACAAGTGACTGCGTGGCTGCCCGTGTTTGTTGTGCGCCATGTGTGTACCTTTCCGCTTTTGGGTGTCGCGCGCACATGCCTGTACATCAGTGCTTATCTGCGTCGCTGTCTTATGTGTGTGTGTGTGTGTGTGTGTGTGTGTGTGTGTGTGTGTGTGTGTGTGTGTGTCCAGTTGGCGTGGCAGCTGTGTGATGGCAGCCTCTCAGCACGCTCCAATGCCTCCTCAGACGACCTTTGAGGTGTCCCCTCACACACATACACAAGAGCACATGTAAAAGTACACACACACACACACACACTCACACACTCTCCGCCTCTCCCCACAGTCCCCAGGTTTGTCACCCACTATGCCAGCCCAAACACGGCTGCCCTGCTCTGAAATAAGGACAAGGGAGAACAGCCCAGCAGCATCCGCCTCTAGCTAGTTATCTAACACCCTGGAGAGGAGCTCAGCATCTACAGCACCCCGTCTCCCAGACACAGCGCTTTAAAAAATACAAAGATAACACTGCTTATAAAACATATATGGATCCTGTTCCAGTTTGTACTGATGTAATATGCAACATTATGTAAATTATGGAATACTTCGCTGCAATATTGGGGACAGAAAACGGCGTTTAATAGAAAATCCTGACACATTTACACTTCTTATTCGCCAGTCTTTTTCATTGTACCTTTGCTTTTGCATTATTCACAGTGTAATCCCTGTTGTATGGCTACTGATGTGATTTTTAGCCAAGATCCTTTTCATTAATGTGTTTTTAAGAGGTCATATTTCAGAGAAGCCATTAGGTCATCAGAATGTGCTTGGCACCATTTGCACAGTTGCTCTATTATACAATGTGTGTAATTAGACATCAACATTATTGTAATGGATATGGTGGCTCTATTAAGTGTAACAGGATTTAATTTGCAAAACACTGATAAGTGGTAAAGTAGTGTTGAATATGCAGAGAACTTGTGTGGATGTAACTGTTGTGCACATGTAATTTTTGAGATGATGCATAACATTTCCACATTCAATCTAAGAGCGTCTAGGCGTTATGTATTTTGTTGACTCATCCACTAATGTCGTGATTTTGAGAAATTGGTAAATTTATTCAGGGTAACCTTTTCATTTGGTCAGCTGGGTAATCAAAAGCATTATAATCTCCTAATGTTTAACATTACCTGCAACTGATCAAAAGAGCATATGATGATGTTTTGTGGTAGAATCACGATCTACAATATGTAATCATTGTTTTCACTTCCTGTAGGTGAGTAGAATGTAAAATGTAGGGGCGTTGTTGCTGTTATCTGACTAGAAGCTCTGCATTTTTAGCTTATTTTGGACCGACGTTGTTACAGAATTAACAGTATCTAGATGAAGTAAACACTGGTCCACATGCTCATGTGCGTACAGCTGCAGTGTTACCTAGATCGTGGCCTAATTTGTGCTGTTGGAGTTTTATAACGTATCAAAAAAGTTTTTACACTCTAACATAACTCTTCTGCAAAGCATCTGTGAATCCGACTCCCTGTTGGAGTTCAGAAGTCTGACCCTCAAATGATGGATTTACAGTAATTCTTTGTCAATGCTTCTTCAGCAACAAAACAACACGGTACACTGCAAGTCAATGCAGACTAAACCTGAACACTAGTGTAGACAGATGTTTAAGTATTGCTATAAACTCACTCCCCTGGTGACCTATAATAACAACATTAATGTATAAATTCATAGGTTAGTGCATTGCCTTTCTTAGAAATATTATAATTTCACTGATAAATGGTTAAAGTGGATTTTACAGAGCTATATTTTATTATCAGGATGAAATAATGTAAGGCTAGTATTATATACTTATTATATATTTATTTTCACATTGCATCATCATATTATATACCATTAATATGTCACTAAATATGAAAAATACTTTTCTTTGTCTGCAACCACGATTTCTGTCTAAGATATAAGATAAGTTTTCATCCAGTTCAATAAAGGAAAAACAACAATGGCATCATCTTCTATTATGCTTTGTGTTATTGTCTTCATTGAGAGACTCCCAGTGCCAGAAATGACGTACTGTGCCTTTAAACATATCAAAGACAGTATTTGTGTTGAAATTAAAAACAAATTTTATTTTGGTTTGGTTAGGAAATACACTAGTCTTATTTTGGCCTTTTAATCATACAAGTAAAAGCAGGAACTAAACGACAATTGTACCTTTCACTATTATATCAGTGCGGTTCAGAGTAAATAACACAAAGCCTCTGTCAATATAGGCAGTATACAGCATGTAAAATTAAAGTTTTTATGCTAGTTTAAGTTTGTTTGTTTCAGTTGGAAAAAATAGATTTCTAAAAGACTAATTTGTACTTTTGCCTTGTTAACCATGCAAGTTGATTTGCAAAAAACACAATGTTGTCAATAAAAAACATAATATGACATTCACCAAATAGCCTCATATTACAGTAAGCCTTTTGCTTGTTTATTTTTATAGTTTATGTTGTTTCGCAAGTGTACTCTGGAAAGTTTCAAACTGCCAAAAAAATGTGAAGAAATGATATCCCCTCTAGGGTAGCGAAGCTCTCCATCTACAGCCATGTTATAGCACAGTAGGTCCCAGCAGGTCCCACTCTTTGCAGCAGAAGTTCTCGTTCTCAGTCGGCAGCGGAGCAGCGACCCTAGGAACAGTTTCCTGAGGCACATAGTCTTTCTCTTTGCCTCTCTGCCTCTGCCTCCACCCTTCATCCTTCCTCTTTGATTTGTTTCAGCTCCTCGTGTTTGTAATAACTGATGATGGTCCTCATAGTCCACTGGATAATCCCGCATTTCACTTATCTTTTTAGTATAGCCTACTTAAAAGACGGTATAAGCGTAAAGGTCAGAAGAATAAGTGGGTGGTTAGGTCAGCTCACAAGTTGCCCACATGTGGATATTATGCGTTTACTTCCAGTCCAACTCACAGCTTTTCAAATGATTTGTTACAACAAAAAGAATCATGTTTATTTGGAAAAGTTTCAAACATTCACATCAACTTCCTTCAATATATGTGATTTTACTTCATTCTCTTGCAAACACAGAGCTATAATAAACACTTTTCTAGGAAATGCTGCATAACTCATGTTATCCTAAGGACACGAACTTTAGAAATTGAAATTGTTTAGTTTCCCTGCAGGACCGAGACAGTAATCAAAGACAATACACACACACACACACACACACACACACACACACTCTCAACACAGATCCAGTTATAGTTTAAACTATGCTATATGCTCACAAACAATCACATGTGAATATATGAATGTGTGTTATAGTAACAAATTCTGTCTCTAAGTTGAAAATGTCTTTGTGGAGAAATGATGAAAACCAATGTTGTGTTAGTTTGTGGGAAACCAACTGTGTGTCATTCCTGGCACACTGGGGTGCTTAGAGCCTTTGAATAATATTAGGCTAGCTAACAGGCATGTAGTACTAGCCAGTGGGCATACAGATGTGTGTCTGTATTTGTGTGTGTGTGTGTGTGTGAGAGAGAGAGAGACATGGTGCTGTCATTTGGGATATTCTTACTCTGTGTCTCCCTGAATTCCCTCTTGGAATGACGGTCCACAGTGAGGGGCAACACACACACACATACACACACATACACACTCAGACTGGGCTGTGTAATAGCTGTCATGCCTGCGGCCATACCATGCACTGCAGGGTGCATACTGAAAAGCAGTGCAGTGCTGCAGTGAAGCATGGACTCTACACCTCCCCTGTGGTGTGTGTGTTTGTGCACATGTTTGTGTGTGAATGTGAGAACGAGATGGACAGAGAACGAGTGAGCGAGTGAGAGAGACAGCACAATGAGCAGATATGGGAAGAGAGAGAGTGTAAAAGACGGCAAAATGATTGATAGTGGTGCTATTTGCTCCCTCACAATCCAGGTTAAAAGCCAGCTGTACAAAGACAAGAACTAGACAGCATCAAAACTCTTCATCCAGACAGACACCACAGGCTTACGTTCATACCACACGCACCATCTGACCAAAAGCATCCTTTTTATTCCACCTATTCAACAGATTTGGCAGCGGCTCAGTGTGCCATAATGATAGGGTACCCAAGGTAAACCATTATTCAAAAGCGTCTTCCATCATATTTTATTCACATATTCAAATATACCACCATTATGCAAAAAGTGTTGCCTATTACGAGTATCGTATTTCACATTCAAATAGGGGCCATTATGCAAAAGATATCAGCTGTTTTTGAAATAGTGGTATTCCATATGCCGCTGTTGATTTGAGGGTGACCTTTTGAACCCTGCTACTGTCAAATCGATCATCTGTAACCTTTTCTCCGAGCCCACCCCTGCTTCTCAGTAGACACGAGGCAGACATCCTACTGTAACTCTCATAATGATGTATTCATGACCTTCTGTAGAAGTGAGAATTAAAGAATAGTAAAAAAAAAAAAATGTCATTTAGATTGATGGTACAGGTGTAAAATAATATGCTTTATTTGATGGTTTTACATTTTTACTGACAATTGAAACATTTTCATGACTTAATTACAATAAAATGAAGTGCAGGGGATATAGTTTTACTTTTTTGAAGTTTATAGGTGCAGTTTATCATCAAAATTTGTCCCATTTTTTGTCCATTGTGAGTTTTGTGAACCAATTGTGAGAGCTTCATGCCTAACCACAAAGACCTCCCCGATCAGTAAGGCTGCTTGATGTCATGATCCCAGACTTTAATGTATGTGCAGACCCTCCCCCTCCCCCTCCCCCCGCTCGCTGCCTGCCTGCCTACCTGCCTGTCCTCCTCACACCTTTTCTTTCTCTGCCAGCCCCATCTCAAAACCACACTTTAATTTTGATCAGCGATGAAATGATTGCTCTCCTCTTTCGATTTTTCTTTTCTCCCCCTCCCTCTTCACAGCAGTTGTCATAGAAACAGAGACGTGTGTGTGTGTGTGTGTGTGTGTGTGTGTGTGTGTGTGTGTGTGTGTGTGCGCGCGCGGGCGCATGTGAGGGTGTGTGTGTGTGTGTGAGAGTTTGTGTGTGACTGTGAGCGTCTGTGTTCCAGTCGATCCCCTCAGTAGAGAGATTTATCACCCAGACTAAGCCAGGAGAGAGAGCGTGTGTGTGTGTGTGTGTGTGTGTGTGTGTGTGATTGCCAAACGTGTGCTTGTCTATCTACCTTTGTAGCTCCCCTCTCACACACCTATATCTTCTTCTGTGTTTACACACATAACAGTGTTTGTGAGAGTGTGTTTTCACAGTTTTATTTTTTTATCCGCTTGCGCCTAACAGTGTGTGTAATAAGTCCCCTGTCCCCTCATCAACCCCCCATCACACACACTCACACACGCTCAGCCTCGCTAGATGAATGACTTTAGATTGAGTGTGTTTGGTGGCTTACGCCGGCCACAACTATAATCCCCTGCACTCGTACAAACACACACTCACCCACATATAAAACGTCCCAGGTCTCTCCACTATTAGCTGGGGCCGAGGGAGTGTATGCCTGAGTGTGTTCCTCCGTGTGTGTGTGTGTGTGTGTGTGTGCGCGCTTGGAGGGGATTGCTCAGAGACACCGGAGAGGGAAACAGCGAAACTAACCCAATTTCCTGCTCCATTTCCTTTTCACGCGGCGGGCGCGTCCCATTCCACGGCGGGCTGGGTTGAACACCAGCCACCCTACAGCCCGGGGTCACGCCTTTTACCTCAGAGTCACATGCAGAGGAGGGAGGGAGTGCTGTAAATAAATCATGCACTCCTGCAAAAAAAATACACAGGATTTTGCTATTTTGACTGAAATAGAAGTTCGGTTAGCCTTCTACATCGACTCAGATTATTACTCCAACAGTGTGATAAAAACATGGTGTTAAGATTGTTTTAGGCTCCAGTTTCCAGACAGAAATTAAATTTAGATCAAGACTAAAAACTTTGAATGTGTAGGAGCATGAAAGAGTTGTCTGTTGATTTTTTTTTTTTTTTTTTTTTTATTTTACCATGAAGTTGTAATAATTTAGTTTTCAGACATAAATCTCTTTTATTCAGTATATGTGTAGCCACCTTTGACCTGGTGCCATCATTACATACTGAGTCCCAGTTACACTTTATCTATCAAGAATAAATCACATTGTCACAAACATTGAAAAGAGAAAATATTTTATTCCAACTTTATAGGCAATAGTGTAGTTTTAATAATTATTTTAAAAATAATTGTACTTATTACTTTGCATTTTAAATGAGTTTTTAATTACCCTTATTGAAAAATTTGACTTTTAAACAACCAACCATTTTTGACCATAGGCTGTTGCACTTATCACAAGACAATTTTCTTCAGCACAATTACTGTGTAACAACTGCTTGATAAATGTTTAATGTACAGTAATTTCAATGATAGGATAGGAGCTTGAAGCCTGATTTGTAGGCCAATAGAGTGTAAGAATACACCCAGTACACACAGTATCAGGACCAGTCTGCTGAACTTAAAGGAACCATGAAGAAGAATGGGAACATGCTGGATTGTTTAGAGCAGGGCTGTCAAACTCATTTTAGTTCAGGGGCCACACACAGACCAATATGATCTCAAGTGAGCTGACCCAGTAAAATAATAATAGTGAAAAAACTAATATTACATTATGAAAATGTTTACATCTACAAAGTTTCCTTAAAAAATGTGTATAACGTGAACAACCTGAAATGGCTTAAGAAAAATAAGTGAATCCTAACAATATTATGTCTCAGTTTATTGTACATTACAAGTAACAGTACATTAATGACAACTGAAAATTTATATGAAACAATATGTAATGAGTGCAGTTTTACCAATATTCTGCCTGTTCCTAAGTGTTTTGTATATTTGTAGATCCACTGTGATCTGTAAGTTGTAATGCATATGTGTAAATGTTAAATTGAGGCATAATATTGTTAAAATTGTATTTAATTTTTTTAAGAAATTTCAGGTTTTTCATGTTATTCACATTTTTAAGAACAGTTTGTAGATGTAACCATTTTCATTGTGTAATTTAACGTTTTTCATTCTAAAATGTAGAGAAAAGTTTGGAGTTGTCATTATTTATAGGTAATTATGTTATTATTTTACTACTCTGACCCACTTGAGATCATATTGGGCTGAAATGAGTTTCACACCTTTGATTGTTAATATCTTCTGTGTAATTTTTGCTTTTTTTGCACAAGTTCATCCCATGGGCCAGATTGGACCCTTTGGCGGGCTGGTTTTGGCCCTTGGGCCACATGTTTGACACCTGTGGTTTAGAGTTTGCTCTGCATCACGTTTATGAGACTTTTCATCGTTTGGAAATGACCTGCCATGTTCTGACATTAAAGAAAATGTAAGAACCACAATTAACCATCAGGTTAAGGTGGGTGGGGGTGTGTGTGTGTGTGTGTGTGTGTGTCACTCAAGGGCATAAATAAACTTTGAAGAAATATCATCATTTGTCATCCACAGCTACACAAAACTGTGTTATGATAACATTTCTGGTTATGTTACCTCGCTGTGCTTTTTACAGTGCCATGCAATTGTGTTGCAACTATTACATAATCACCATATTTCAATAATTTCAGATAATCATGATTTCTTTTACATAATCATGATAATTCTTCTGAACTAATACATGATTTGCCATTGTTTAAAAGGCGATCTTTTACTGACGTCATCTTGGTTGAATATTTCAGTAACAGGTATATTTAAGTCATGTCATATCTGCCATGTTCAATTTTCATTAAGAAAAGGCAACAGAAATATAACTAATTTACATGTGTCAAAATTCAAAGCACCGTTGTAATCTGTTCTATGAGCTCAATTGAACTGTATGACTTAAAGCTGCAGGAGGCCGTATCAGGTGGAGAAAAAGGCCAGACTTTGAAAATCCAGCTCTGACTTATGCAGCTCTTGGTCTAAACTGGTCCTGTTAGGTAAAACTGAAGCGGTTTTTCCAAGCTCTCATGTCTAGACATGGAGCAGAGACACAGACTCATGTCTAGGTCACCTATGTTGGATTCAGCAGATCATTACAGTTGTCAGTCAGGTTTTTAACTCTCCTGCCTGTCTGAAAACACCTGCGATTAGACAAAAACCTGGGTCAAAGAGTCGACTTTCTACGGCCCGGAAACATAAGCAAGCAGTAGATGCAGATGTATAATGTCCACTCAGACTACTTGGATTAAAATATGCTGAATGATAACCATGTCATTTTTCCCCATGATGCTAAAAAGCTATCAAATACTGAAACTTTAATCACCAGCTCAAATTTCATTATCATGACTGCCCTAAATTGATTCCAGTGCATGTAACTCATCCCACAGATGGGAGGATGTTTAACGCTGATCACAGTTTGTGTAGATATGTGCTATGCTAATTTGTGCAAATCTAGTATCAATAACCGCATCTGCACCTGCATGTATATTTATCTGTACTCGATAAATAACACAATGCACATGTATGCTCAATCTATTGTTTTCGGCTGAAGCTCTTCTTTGCTATTTGACATTTTCTGCCAGGCTCCATATGCTCACACCAAAGCCACGGTCCAGTGGCAGTGACAGCACATACAGTACCACCACCGACACACACATACACACACACACACACAAAGTCACAAAGTCCCTGAGTTGTCTTGACCTAATTGAAGCCCAGCGGTCTGCCCCAGGTCATTCTCTTATACTTGCCTTATTTTAATGAGATTTTTAATTAGCATGTTAATTGCCTAACGTGATCAGCAGGGTGACTAGCTAGCTGGCTAGCTGCTGTTGGCATCCAGCTGGGCCACAACACTGAGGCGTTCCACTCCGCTGAACAAAACCGAGCCAAGCTGAGCTTCACTGGGCCAGCCCGGAGAGGAAATGTTGGTGTGGAAAACAAGTAGACATTTTCCACCATCTCATGTTGCATTTATGGCGGAGGCAGAGCTGTAGATCTAATTGGTTTATTTAAATGCCTTTCCATTTTCCAACCCCAGTCAACTTGTAGCTTTCTGATTTTTTTTTTTTTTCTCAGAAAATTGCCTTCATAGGTAGCTGTTACTAGCAAGTACATCATTAAAACATATGTTGTAACTGGCAGGTATGCTAAAGTACTAAATAATTTTTTTTATATTACGGTTTACAGTTTCAATTATTCATACCTATAAACGGAAGCCCTGTTATTTATTAATATTTCTATCCAATTGAGAGCAGTGGAATATTGTTAGCCTTCCAACATAACTTGACAATACTGTATGCAGATTTTCAGGTTTCTTTCCCAGCTGGGTTTGTGTTCATTTTGGTGTTGGGTAGGTAGCATCATTCAAGTTTATTTCTAAGGGACAAAATCTGTTCACAAAGAGTGGTGCACAAAAGTGTTAGAAAAGCATAACACAAAGAACCAAAATATTGAACGCTATTATATAGAAAAATGAAACAACAACAACAACAACAACAAAGCTACAAAGGGTCTAATTCTAAGAGATTGAGCTTCTATTGAAAAGCTACATGTTCAGCTCATGAGAGACCACTGTCCCCAGAGTCTGATCCAAACATGTGAAGAAACATTTAGCTTTAATGCTCCAAAAACTGGATCTTGAACAAACTCCAACTCTGATGTCTCAACACTTTTCTGTTTGCTACTGCCTTTAAAATACAACACTTAACTTCTCTGCATCTCTTGCACCACACTGTAATCTGTACTCCTTTACTTTTTTACATTTTTTGTTTTTCAGTTTTGGTTCATTTTCTTTAAAGTAACTTGCACAAATGTATTTTATTTTATTTTGTCTGTTTTAATGTCTCTTTGAATTGCCTCTGTGTGTGAAGAAATATATATATATATATATAATGTGCAAAAAGGCTTTAACCTTCCTGTATTCCTAACTGAGTTAGTCACTCTTCATATTAGACAATGAGACAGAGTAAAAATATGAGTCACTGCACCTTTGCATTACATGGGTGCAGTCAAAGTAAGCTATAGGCAAACCTTTTGCCATTTGTTTACTTTTAGTTTTCCTGTGAATGAAATTCTAATTAGTACTAGTAGACCTGAATGTGCTGTTGAAACCGTAAGAACACACACAAAGAAAGATATGGTTCAGAGAGAAGAGGAGAAACGCCAAAAAGAAGGCTTTTTTAAAAGTATGTATTTAAGGAGAGCAGATGAGCTAAGGAAAATGTATTGGATATAAAAGGTGGAGGTGGATGAAGTGGCCAGAAAGATGGAAACAAACACAATGCACAGAGCGTCTCTCTTCCTCTGTCATGTCATTCTGTTAACTTCGCTCTAGCAGGAACTCAAGGCTGTGTGGTTATGAGGGTTGCCTTTATAATTTACCACCGCCGGTGTCGGCTTCTTTATTGAGCCTGGCCTTCGCTGACAGACACAGACACAGAGGAGGCTTTGATTTAGCTTGGGAATGTTCTCGCCTGTGTGGACCCAGTGAATCATTCTCTCTCTCTCTCTCATATCTCCTTTTGTTGTTCTGTCCTATCCCCTTCTCTCTCTCTCTTTTCCTCTCGCTGTCTCTCTTCCCTTATCACTTCTCTACCCGGCTGCTTCCTCTCATTCTTATCCCTCCATCCCAATTTTTTCCCCATTCTCATCCGTCTTCCCTTCATTGCCCTCTGTCTCCTCCCTCCCTCCCTCTGTCTCTCCCCTCCAGTCAGATCTACTGTATAGAGAATGCCCATGGCCAGCTGGTTCGTGACCTGGACTTCAATCCAAACCGCCAATACTACCTCGCCAGCTGCGGTGACGACTGCAAGGTCAAGTTCTGGGACGTCCGCAACGTCCAGGAGCCTGTCAAGACCCTGGAGGAGCACTCTCACTGGTGGGTGGAGGGAGGTCACACAGACCAGGGCAGGGGTGGTGAGGGGGTGCTGTCCTTCAACTGGAAGCCCTGGGTTCCAGAGTGCATCAGTTCTTCTTGCTTCCCTTTTGTGCTAGTGAATCTCTGAGCTCCAGTAGCGATGGTGGTATTTGGCCTTGAATGAAAATAATTATAAACCTTTGGATTAACTCAGGAAGGCAACAGGAGGGCAAGTTTTTACAATGTTTCATTCTGCGTCTATCAGAAGAAATAATTCAGCCCTCACAGGTTTCAATGTGTGAGATTTGGTGGTATCTACATGCAAAAATGAAATATTGTATTCATAATGATATGTTCATCACTGTATAATCACCTGAAAATAAGATTATTTTTTTTCCTCACCTTCCAATTGGATACTATGTGTCCAAATATTCAAGTCACCACCTGTGTTTAATTAAGAAAACAGGTAAAAGACTTCCATCAGATAATTTACACTGTGATTAATATGTTTTAGATACAACAAGTTCTTTAATTCTAACTGATACAGTGAGTAGCTTGTCATTTCTTAAACAACCATCAGTTTGATACAGAGCCTAAATATTGGACTGTGTTTCAATGGAATAAGGTCATGTGGTCTGGTGAGTCCAGACTGACCCTGTTCCAGAGTGATGGATGCATCAGGGTGAGAAGAGAGGTTTCTTCAGCTGATCGGGTCTAGGTTCAGTAACGTTATGTGTCCAAACAATGAGGACAACTGAAACTGAATATGGTGAATGACCAGGTCTGAACATCAGTGGATTTTTCCTTTTCTGACGACGCAGACATCAGAGAAGACAACAATACAAGGATTCACCAGGAGACTGAAAGAGTGGTTCAGGAGCATGAGACCTCATTTTCACACATGGACTGGCCTCCAGAGTCCAGACCTGAACCACATTGAGAATTTTTGGGATGTGATGAAGAAGACTTTATGCAGTGGAAAGAAGTGTATTATACATAATCAGTGTTATAAACAATGCAAAGGGCGAATGCATCCAATATTCAGAGCAAAAGGTGATCTAATCACATACTGTGCTTCTAACTTTTTTTTTTTTGTCTGGACAGTGTGTTTACAGGAGACTGCTAATGCACCTAATAGTGTCACAGTGTTTCTACTACTTATGCAGAAAAGACTGTCA
>JAPQRQ010000016.1:4568360-4579269 GCA_037367365.1 Apogon talboti
GCGATTTGGTCGGTTGCGATCACGTTGCAAACTTCACCTCTGGATATAACTGAATATCACACACTCAACAGAATGCATGTTTGCTAATGTGTGTTTTTTATCCAATCCCAGGGTGTGGAGTGTCCGCTACAACCACAGCCATGACCAGCTGGTGTTGACAGCCAGCAGCGACAGCCGCCTCATCCTCTCCAACATGGTGTCCATCTCCTCGGAGCCGTTTGGACACTTGGTTGACGACGACGAGCTCAGTGAAGGGGAGGACAACCACCAGGATGACAAGTAAGACCAACTTAGACCACTGAAACTGATACGAGATCAGAATCTGTCATCTAAACAGAATCATGACTCCCTTCTAATTAACTACATCAACACTGGTGATAATGCACATAAAAATGAACAAATACGTAAAAATCGGCATTTTCTGGGTGAAAACTTCTCAACTCACCACTTTCTGGTGCTCTTTTTGAGCCTTTCCACCTTCATACTGAAGCAGAGTCAAACTGAAGCTGTTTTATTGCTCTGTCATGATCCACTAGACTCACACTGGTAGAACTTTTGCCTCGTAAAAATGCCTCGGTAAGTTAATCTGTTGGTCGGTTTGACTCCACAATAATGTATTAAAACACCATAGTGACACAGTAATTAATGCAAGCGGCTGAAGTGCACTTTTTGGCAGGGAACTTTGGTAGGTTTAAGAGCACTTGAGGGCTTCAGTTCCCCAAAATAACTATGTAAGAGAAAAAGTGGTGAAAATGTAAATATAGCATAAATGGATATTGATTTTTCGGGCCTTTATTAGGTGGTAAAATAAGTACAAAAATTCCAGCTAAGATTAAATCAATGGTTTTTATATCACCTAGCAGCTGTTTTCAAGTAGAACAGTGGTTTTGCAGCTCTTGCCTCTGGATCATTTGGATATTCACTTAACTGTAAAGTTGACACCCTGAAGCAAAAGGTATGTAAAGCGACTGCAATCACAGAGTTCACGCTTACCACGAGTGAGACCGCGAAACTCTTTTGTACAAAAAGAACAAGGTGTTAAATGGATCATTTGGGTGTTGAACTGGTCAAACGTGTCTTTTTCCTGTAACATGCATGCATCAATTTCCGTTCAGGACAAACTTGTGCGTAAACTTTTTCTGGCGAACATAAATGAACATTATGATAACTGGATGCAGTATGTATTTATTGTATTGTTTCGCGATCAATGACTAAGTTAATTACCTCAGACTTGCACTTTTCTGTTCACTATCCCACTGATAAAGCAATAATTATCAGCATGTAACACTTATAGAGAAGTGGAGTATACATATGCATGGGCATCCACAGGAAATGTTATCATGATACAGACACAGTCACAGTTTGAGAATGGCACAGATCTATTGTATAATAATAAATTGTTAGCATGTTCTTTGATTGGAAGCTCCAAGAGGGAGTCTGGAGGCGCCATGGTCTCAGTTTAACAAAGTTTATTCTGGTCTCAGGTAAAGCATATACTCAGCTGTGGTCCCAGTAAAACTAAGCCCCGATCCCTGGGTGTGTTTACATTTGGACTCCTTAGGCTCCAGCCTCCAACAATAGGGTTGGACTTTAGATAACACAGACTCTGGCTCCAGTTCAAACCAGTTGTGGTCATAAATTCCAACGTGAGCGGCACCAACCCCCAGCTCATGTCTGTTTCCTATATGTAATAATTCCATGTGTCTGTTTTTTCTTAGGCGTGTATCTAGATAAAAAGACATGGTTTCTATGGTTACAGATGTTTCCTGTCCTAAAATCATCTATACTGACAATATCTTTAAGCTGAAACAGGTTAAACTTAAAACCACAATGAGCTATGATCAAATAATCCTTCAAAATAGTTGTTAAAGTTCAAAACAACCTATAAACCAGTGGTTCTTCTTTGGCTCTGGTGCGTAAAGGAATCACAATATTTTGTTAAATAGACGATAAGCGTCCGGTCTGATTAGGGGTTTTGTATACATTAAATTATACTTTTGCTATTCTCTTCCAGGACGCCATAGAAATCACACACAATCTACTAATGGTACGCACCGAGGTTGCGTCTCTCAAATGGGCAGAACAGCTTGTCCCGCCCATTTAGCGTGTGTCCCTTAATGAATATGGAATATGGGCGTTTCTGCCAGAACGCACAAAATTATTGGGAAGAGTAGATGCAAATATTTATTTAGCGTACACAATGTGATTGACCAAACCTGAAACTGCTTGCGGTGGCTGATTTTGAGTCTATATTTAACACGTTTAACTGGCACAGCTTCGCACAAAACTGACTGCAGTTGTTGCGGCGAGGAGGCGCCACAGGCCCAACCAAAGGAAACACAGACGACCAATGTTTTCTGCTCACGTCAACATTTTTGGAATGACGGTAGAAAAAATAATTGAGATGTATCGCCAACCAAGCAATTTAGAACTTGTAGATGAACTAGGGGATGATTTGGACCAATCACAAGGAGGAGTCATGTAATACCTGCTATGTCAAATCTGCTTGTAACGTTCCATTTCAGTGCGTCTGGATCATTCCAGTGCACTGTTGTCATTAGTGCTGGTGTATCCCAGAGCAGTTTTTACAGCGTACTGTCTCCATGACAACAGCTAGTAGCGCACGCAAAATCCTCATTTCAATAGTGCAGTCTTCAAGACTTTGCACCTGTTGTCATTTGCACAGACAATCTTAGTTGATCACCTGTGACACGCAAATCAATAGCACGCACATTTTTTTTTGCGCGAGCTAGCAAATTTGCGCCAGTTATTTGCAATCTTAGTAAATTAGGCCCCAAGTGTGTAAGAGCAGACAAGTAAAACATTAAAAAATATGTTCCTGTCAAAACACTCCAGCAGATTTCATCTATAACATTTAGTTGATATCTAAAATTGCAGGGATATCATCTGTAATGGTGATCATTCAGTTCTTTCCAAAACCTGCCACTGTCCTCCATCCATTATGGTCCCTTTCCCCCTCTCATCCGTAACGACCAGCTCTCAGACTCGATGACTGACTCTCAACAATAATTATCAACTCTTCTTTCTAATCATCAGCACTCAGTGTCAGTTTTAACCCTTCCACCGCAGTCATTGACCCCTCTTGAACGTACAGTACGTGTCCACTCCACAGTACCTGGACACCGCACACAGAACCCTTCCAATAGATGAACCATTCTCTAAACTTCATGTGTTTGCGTTCACTTTCACAACATTCACTTGTTAAATTCACTGTGGATGGTGATTTTTTGTTTTTTTTTATAGAGGATCCCAGGCATTTTTTTTTTTTTTTATTTGGTCTGCATTAAAACTTCCTCATAAAAGACACTTCATCAACTCACGGCTCTCACATCTCACATTATAGCCATGGATGGTTCTACACCTCAACAGTATACGCAAATATTGTATATTTATGTTTCGTGCCTAAAAATATAAAATTGCCTGCTTGTTACCATAGAGTTTTTAATTGCTGCATCTAAATGACTTGTTTATATTCTGTCAGAAACTGAGAAATAAGTGAGTAAAAATAGCATTATTGTGAAGTTAGCTAGATTTAAACAAAAGACTGATGATTCATCGTTTAATCATTTTAGCTTAATTGGTATTGGTAGAACTTCACGCCAATAGTTTGCTTGTTTGCAACCAGGTGATTCTGGTGTCATGTGAAATTCAGACAGAGTGCAATAAATAAACAGCAGAATGGATGAGATATAGGACAGCGTGGACTCTGGTAGTTTAGACGATATTACAGAGAAATGTACTAACATAAAATCACAGCATATATTGGACGTGAGCCTTATGTTGAGAAGAGGAGCTGAAAGGAAAAACTTTCAGTTCACTAAAAGTGGTTCACCTGTATTTATGTCTTTGCGTAACTGTTAACCTCATTTAAGCATTAACGGCATTACTTAAATGTCTTTTCATAAAATCTACTATTGTATGTACACAGTTGAAATGTACAAAATCTAGTCAAACAAGTGTTCCCATGCTGTTTTTGTTCACTGTCTCGCTTTTTCCTCCTCAAAAATGACAAACTGTTGTTCCTTGATGAAAGCTCATTGTAGTTTCTTAAATTGTTTGACTAGACTGACACTAAACCACTTAAAGCAGAGACGTTTTGACGGTGTTTTCTATGGAGAAGATGGTTCCACCTGTGACGTCACCTGTAACCAACCTGTACATGCTGACAGCTAACGTCAGGCTTCTCTACTGGAGTTACTTATTTCAACACAAAGTAACAGTTCAGAAATGTCAAGTCACTCCCACTTTGGTTTTTTATACTTAGTCGTTCAGTTATATATTTATTGATAAATTAAACTGTGTGTGATGTTCAGTGATTCAGATATATTTACAGTACGTAGGTAGTTTTTTTTTTTTTTTTTCAGTTGATAATAAAATTCATAATAGTACAGTTCAGACATGAATAAAGGGTTCCCTGTGCCACCATTGTTTAGAGAGGGGCAGGGCAGGTATAGACTGATTAACTGGATTTCTAAGCTTTTTCAAAAATCCACTCTTGGTCTACTTGTTATTCAGACATGCGGTGCGGTCACAGAGCAGGAGACTGAACTGAGGTGCGACTGCTGATGCTGAACAGTGACAGACTGCAGTTTGTGTCACAATCATTTAAGAAAGGATAGTCTATTTATTTTTAATCAAACTTAATGATCTTTTTGTCCATTGTGACTTGTGTCGACTTAAAACAAAAGGCATGTATTTGTCACCACTGACACAATTAGCTGCAAAATATCACATAACATGTAAGATTATAAACAAATACAAAATATAGACCTCATCATGTATCAAACAAACTGCATAAATGATCAGTATTCCTCTATTTATTCTGTCTCCTCACACTACTCACTTAAGCAGGAGGTTCACATTTTCACAATCATGTTATGACGTGATAAATTTCGATGCCGTTTTGACACGAACTGGCCAATATTCCTTTTTCTGACATGGCAGCAACACACTCCCATAGCCTGAGGTCTATCACAGTCTGTGGGTTTACACTTTGGTAGTGTTACCTTTAAGGTGACATTTAAAACAAAGTGAATCTGAATCTGAAGCTTCTCCAGTAATTACAGGTAAGAACTGAGAAGCGCAGTGACACCCAGAACCATATGCCTAATTTTACCTCTCATTAGGGTAATAAATTGGTTCATGTGGCATACAGTTAAATGAAATTATGTTTGTCCTCAGATAGAAAGCAACTTGAATGGTGTAACGTGTATGTGCACACACATTTATGTGAATCAAACAGTAACAATGGCATAAAAAAGCTTAAGACAATGCCTGTATGTTGTAGTGTGTGATTGTCGCCCTCATATTTCCCCCTTTTGATTCCTTCTTCCCCAGTGAACCTGTACGAGCAGAGCACTTAACAGTGTTTTTATTCCAGGCGGCAGTCCACGGGGAGCAGCTACTGTCTGTGAGAAATGGTTAATGTGTAAAATAAATCCAAATATGTATGTCACAGTTGTCCCCGTGGACTACTTACAGCTGTGAGTTTGGGAGGAATTGAGGGTGGCAATAATGCTGGATCATAATTCTAAAATTTTCTTTGGGATTCTTACATTGTTACAACTGGTGAGAGATACTTTGTGTTGCAGCACAGGGGAGGCTGCTGTTTGTCTACAGAAAGCAGCGAGAAATAGTGAATAAACATAAATAAAGTAAATATTCTTCATTCGTCAGCAGGTGAAGGAATGTGTGCGTTGTCCACAGCAGCACAGATACAAATGGAAAGAGGCCCCATCTTTCAATAACTCAGCTCACAGTTATTTATATGGCCTTTTACAGTGAGGGAAACCAAACAAAACAAAGGAGAGGACGAGGAAAAATAATCTAATAACCCTTATTGCATATCACTTTTGTGTGTTTTTTATTTTAGTTTTTACATAGATGCGTATATTCACGTATCATGTAGAGTATTTTAGACTCAGAGTAGAAATAAAGGTTATAGCTTGGTCATAAACTCCCCACCTCCATGCTCACAGCCACCCACTGGAGCTAACCTGAGGGAGCTTGTTTCCATGGGGACTATTCAACACAATATTAGATAGACTTCAACTTACATCAACTCAACATTTTGTTTCATGCTTGTATGGCAATAACTTACATTTAAAAGTGTCTGTTACTGATAAGTGTTCTCAGGTTTAGAGTCAGGTTTGTGGTGTTTTGCATGTCACGTCACTCAGTGTATTGTTTCCACATTGATATCCTCCATTAGGGTTCTGGGTTTGGAAAAAACAAACACCACGGGGCCTCATCCATGTTTGATTTGTCATATGATAATCTGACATTGCCAGTAAAACAGCTCCAATTGAGTCATAGTCTGTTTTTTTCCTTCTCCAAAGTCCATCCACATGTACAGAAGGTACAGATCATCCTCACTGCTGTCAGACTGTACACACAACAGTGGAACCCTGTGTCTCATCTGTACTGTCTGACATTTTGCAGTTCCACTCTTGTAAATATGTATATTGTCTATTGAGTTTTATGACTTATTACTGTTATTATTATTTTTATATTGTTTGCCTGTATGTATGCACATGTTTTCTTGCACTTTATTCTATTGCTACCTTGACCAGTGAATTTCCCCATTGTGGGATCAATAAAATCTAATCTAATATAATCTAATCTAATCTAATCGGATAACATCTAATCCAATGTAATCTTATTTTATCTCATCTAATCTATTCTAATCTAATCTAATCTAATTTTACCTAATCACAGCTAATCTAATTTTATCCAATTTATTCTATCCTATTCTAATCTAATCACATCTAATTTTATCTAATCACATCTAATCTAATCTAATCTACATCAATAACATCAGCACACCAGAGCTAGTGTTGGCTCTTTACGGCCTGGAACACACTGTTTACTTCCTCCAAGTGCAGTGCATCATGTAGAAAATAGGAGACGTACGTACATTTTCCATATGGAGTAAACAGCTCAACCTAAAATTAAACTGTAAAAAGTTCTGTTGATTGTCAAAAGGACATATTTTACATTTCTGCCACAGTTCACCATAGGTTTAACATGTAGACTAAAACACAGTGTGTCACAGACATGAACCAAAGAGTCTGGTGTACACACTACTCTTCTTTTTCCCTCTGTTTCTCTTGGGCTGAATGAAAATCACATGACTGCTTGACCTCCTTTCTTCCCTTACAAACTAAATTTGTGGCGAATTGAAGTCATACTGATAGAATATCAAGGGGAAACTCATTGTATGAAGCTACTATACGCATCGCAGCAGCACAGTGAGACACCTGCCACACACAGCAGAGGTAGACGGTGTGTCCCAGGTGTCAGGTACGATGATGGAGAGCAGCGTACCAAGGAGTTCTGACATCTATCATGAGCTAATTCCTTATGTCCACATTGGTTTCCATCACATACAGTCAACATGATTTGCCGAATACCTCGACAGTCGGTAGTATTATTTCCATTAAATCCTCTTCCATATTGTTTTCCTGTCTGTGTGTGTGTGTCCAGGAGTAAGGAGCCCCTAAAGGACAGTGTGGTGTCTACATATGAGGAACATGAAGACAGTGTGTATGCGGCGGAGTGGTCATCGGCCGATCCATGGCTGTTTGCGTCACTCAGTTACGACGGACGCCTCGTCATCAACAGGGTCCCCAGAGCCCTCAAATACCGCATCCTGCTCTGAGAGAGAGGAGGGAGACAGGTGACCTCACTGAGCGTGTGTGTGTGTGTGTGTGTGAGAGAGAGGGTGTGTGTGTGTGTGTGTGTGTGGGGTTGACATTCCACCATGACATGCTACAGTGTGTTGCACACATACTGGAAATTGCATGTGAAAGCTGCAATAGCCAAGACTGTGTATGTGTGTGTGTGTGTGTGTGTGTGTATGAGTGTGATGTAAATATACTGTAATACACATTCTGTCCTATTACCCACTGTAAACCATCTGTGCTATTATTAAAATTAAAGTAAAAAAATGCATAGGTAAGAATGTATTTGTATTTATTTTTTCAAGTCTTTTTGTATTTTTATTATTAAATAACAACAGTAAAGGACACAAAACTGGAAAAAGTAAGTCAGAACAGGGTGGATGTTTTTGATGTTTTGACATTCGGTGCTTATAGACCGCTGAAGCCTTATGGATGTTCTCCTCTTTGAATACTTGTTTTGCCTCAATCTCGATGATTAAGGTGCCAAAGAAGCCACTGTTCTGGTGTTGGTGATGTGTATCAAGTATGAAGAAGGGTCTAGTCCAGGGGTGTCAAACATACAGCCCGTGGGCCAAAACGGGCCGCCAGTGGTTCCAGTCCGGCCCGTGGGATCAAGTTGTGAAATGTAAAAATTACACTGAACATATTAACAATCACCAATATGATCTGAAGTGGATCAGACCAGTGAAATACTATCATAATAACCCATCAATAATGACAACTCCAAAATGTACTGTGTTTTAGTGCAAAAAAGTAAAAATGACCTCTATCTTTTAATCATCTCACTATCCTGTCACAAAAAATATGACTAACCTGAACAACCATGAACAACCTGAAATGTCTTAAGTAGAATTTTAACAATATTCCATCTGTTCCTAAATGCTTTGTGACTTTGTAGATTTACTGTGATCTGTAAGTTGTAATGCATGTGTAAATGAGAAACTAAGGCATAGTATTGTTAAAATTGTGCTTATTATGAAATTTGAGGTTCCTTTTAAAGGATAATTTGTAGATGGAAACATTTTCATCATTTTCACTCTGAAACAGAGAAAGGTTTGTAGTTGACATTATTTCTAGGTTATTCTGTTATTATTGTACTGGTCTGACCCACTGGAGATCGGATTGGGCTGGATGTGGACTAATGAGCTGTTTGACATAAAACAAGATGTTTCTTTACTATCTTACCAGCAAACCGTGACCTTTTTTTGGCTCATAAAAGTATTTTTTAGATTTACAAATATTGTGTGTGTAAATTGTGGCACAATAAGGGATGAAACAATACTAAGTCCCATGGGGCATGAGGTTACACTTGTTTTTGAGGCCATAAGTGCAACACGTTAAACTGGATACTTTTATCTTTATGTTGTGTCTCCTCTGTAAAGTTCTTTTTAATTTATAGTGTAAAGTCCATTCATTTCCAGAAAAAGAAAAGAAATGAAAGTACACAAAAGTATGGTGGGTGTGAGTACCAAGACGCTCCAGTGAGCCTTTTACCAATGTGAGCTTTTTTTTTTTCTACATTTATTGCAGTTTAATACATGGACAAACATTCACGTCTTGACTTTTGTTTACTTAACGTTACTAGGTTATCCGCTCTAAAAAGCCTGATGAAATGTCAGTTAATACGTGGATCATTGCAAAAGCCCACAGCCAAGTCATTGCAGCTCATTGCAGCTGCACAGCAAGGTAAGTTTGTGTAAGTGTTAACCTGCTTTTAAATGTTGGTATTGTGACTTGTCTCTGTTGTTATACTTCTTTCGGCATCACACATCTACAGAACTGTGCAAAATGCAATTGAGACCAGAAACCGCAAGCTGTTTTTCCTACATTTTCTATACTTTTCTCCCTGTTTCTCCTTTGTGAAAGTAACATTTTTTGTGCTCAATGAAAGCTCCCTGAGGTTTCTGCCTTTGATTCAACGAATGGTGAATGATGCAATCCAAGGTGTTTAGAGAGTATGTAATTGTGCTTCCTACCTGGTAAATCACTTCCTGCCCTCAACATGTACTTTACAACACAGTGGTATAATGTATACAAACCACTACAGAAAACCCTAAACTACATATCTTCACCACATGTGACCGACATCTAAACACTCACTGACGACAGATCCACTGATGAAACCTCATGTGTGGTGTTGATATGACATGATCATGGTTTTTTCCCGCTTTTTCAAAAGAACAGACTCAAATCTTCGGCTACAAGCTGAAGAAATAATGGCAATTGAACATACACTATATAGACAAAGGTATTGGGACACGCTGAATTCAGGCGTTTCTTTTCTAACTGGTCTGGGCTACAAAATAATGATAAAATGTCATAATTTAGTTTTATATTGTGATAAATATCATTGCATTGCATTTGTTAGTTTGGTTTAAATTGTTATCTTTGCTTCTAAAATGCCTCAGAGATAGTTTTTACTTCATTTCTCTCAACATTGATTTTGTTTGTTTTTTTTTTTATCCATGACTATGATTTTAAAGGTTCTGCCTCTAAATTTCTACAATATTTTTCACGCTCTGACTGTAAATAATATTGATGTTTAATAATAATAATAATGTAATGTTGATTTTTTTTTTTTTTGTTTATCTCAAATCAGCGTGAACACGACAACTTACGAGTTGTAGCCATGATGTGTCCCAATATTTTTGTCCATATATTTTATAAACATCAATATTTTCTTAAGGTTTAATTTAAGATTTTTCTTAAGTGAGATGTGAAGAAAGTAGATGGTTAGTTGTGGTAGAAAATTATTGTTTGCAGTCAGAGCCTGAAAAATATTTTATAAATTTAGAGGTAGAACATTTAAAATCATAGTCCTAGGTTTAAAAAAATTATGTTGAGAGAAATTAAGTAAAAAACCATCTCTGAGGCATTTTGGAAACAAAGATAATTTAAACCAAACTAACCAATGCAATGTAATTATATTTATCCCAATATAAAACTATATTCTGACATTAGTCATTATTGTTGTGTATCCCAGACCCCTGTTAGAAACACCTGAATTCAATGTGTCCACATACTTTTGTCCATATAGGGTATGTTTATCCTTTGTCCTATTTATCTTTTCCATTCATGCTTCAAGTCGTCCGTTACCCCTACTATTGTCACATCCTGGCTTCCTTCACCTTCTCACTCTTTCCTGTCTCCTTCATTCTTTCTCCATCCCTTCCTCTCCTGTCTTCCCTGTACCCATACAACCCAAC
>JAPQRQ010000016.1:4606392-4637799 GCA_037367365.1 Apogon talboti
CCGACCCCCTTCATACAAACCAGCCCCCGCCCCCCCTTCCAGCACAGCACCAAGCCTGGGAGTGAGACAGTCTATTACAGGGACTGGGGAGGGCCCTGAGGTACACATATGGGAGGAAGATAACACATAGTGGTGGCAGCGGAGGGCTGTACAAGCTGCCGGCAAGTGTACATGTGTGATGAGTGTTGATTTGTGTGTGTGTGTGTGTGTGTGTGTGTGTGTGTGTGTGTGTGTGCGTGTGCTGGGAGGTGTTAATCCTGTGTTAATCAATGACTGCGTGTTGTTCCGAGGATACTGGCAGCGGTGCAGATTCATACGCACGCCTGTGTGTTTCTCTCTCGCTCTCTCCTCTACTGTCTGTGTACCTCGATCTCTCCCTGCCCACTCTTTGTCAGTGGAGAGAGGAACAATAAGAGGAGTGTGGGAGTAGCAAGGTGAGCCTCAGATATGGAATTAAGTATGTGTTATTACTACTGGGACAGGACTCAGAGACTGCAGGCCGCCGGCAGCCCGTGCTCACTATTCTGGCATGAGATGGGAGAAAATATCATGTGTACACCGCTGTTCTGTTAAATATTTGTGTAAATACATTATGAAAAAGTTAAGAAAGAGCGCCGAAGTTCTGCTTGTAAGTGAGAAAAGAAAATACCTGTTTACGCCTCACTATAAATAGATTTTTTTTTCCTTGATGGAGCTGAAATGCATAGTTGGATAAAATTCCCTTTGGGTGCAGGATATTGAATGACTTGCATTGATCTTTAGTCATTTAGAAGGTTTGATGGTTTCTCCCAGGTATATGGCTACTTTTTCAGCATAAGCGAGCAGATGCGGTGTCATTACACAGCTCTCCACAACAGCATCTTTCATTACAACATGACAGATTGAAAGAAAACTGGCTGGAGATCAGTGCTTCTACAGACAAGACGTCAGATAAAAGGTTTGTTCCAAACAAAACACATCAGGCCATATACAACACGTGCACCTCAATCGATTATCACATAATGAGCCTTAATCAACATTCTCTTAACATCCTCCAGCACTAATGCATCCAGCCCCACCCACCAACGCTCGCAGTTGATCAATTACAAAGCCATTACACCCAATGTCTTGTACAGCTCCCTGCAGCTCCCAACATGCAATGCAGTCCACTTGCTGGTCTCGACGGTGGCCGCAGCAAATGAACTTAGCCAACAATCTGAGGATCAATCCCATCACTTAGCCAATTAGACAATAGGGAGACAGACGCCCATTACCGTAAGAACCAATCGATAGCCGGAGCCAGGGGCCGAGGCGGGCTGTCTGGTCCCGTGGAGCCGCCAGGGGTTTGTGTGCAGTTAATGGAGGGGAAAGGGGGCGGGGCCAAGCTGGCATTTTGACGGACGGCTCGGACAGGGGGCTATTGGCAAGGCCGGGAGGATGTTGACGCCGACTGCCTGGATGTTGTAAACATGACAGAGAGAGCGGTGTAGGGATGGACAGACAGACACTGAGATCAATGACAGAGAGCGAAGCCAAGTCACCAGTTGATTTTCCTCTCAGCACTTTGACAGTCGTCCTTTCACTGTTTGGACAGTTTAAGTGGTTGAGTCGCCGTGGCTCATCAAGCGGGCCAAAATTCATTGTGTGGTGATTGATTCAATATTTTTGCATTTGTCCCTGCTGAATATCATTTAGTGGCTTTTGTTTCTTCATTTCTGCCATGAAACACATTATGACTGCTGTTTACTGGTGGTCCCATTAGTGTAAAACATTGACATGCTGAAATAAAAGACCCAAACTTTATTAATAAATAAAGCAGATGGGAGGCTTGCTTACAGAAACTGTTGTGATTGGTCCAATCAAGCAACCAATCAAAACAGAGGAGAGACGGGAGAAGTAAGCGCTAAGCAGCTAACGGTTCTTGTTGCTAGGATCGTCATCTTTATCGATTGAAGGCCCTGTGTTCTTCATCACGGGAAGGTACGTTTATTTTCCAGTGAAATAATACTGTGGAATAAAATAGTGTGGAAGAGCTAAAAACTAAGTTAACAGGAAAGTCTATAGTAAATTTTTGTGTGTGTATCCATTTTCTTTACTCAGTAGCAGCATGCCTACTAATGCTGATACAGTTAGCTTAAGCACAGCTCTGTATGATCACTATAATTAACTAGCTAGCACCAACCTGAGGTAGGTTCATCACTTAACAAGTACATAGTTAACAGTTCACTGTTAGTTCTTCTGCTGCTTATGTTGAACAAATGTTTGTTTATGGAAATGCATAAATAGCCTATCATTCCGTTTGGCAAAGCTGCTGCTCCCAGATCAGCTCACCATTGCAGTGGTAATTGAAGTAGACTGATATTTTTTCTTAAAATTAGTCGTTGTAACATACATGTATCATAACATACCTATAAACTGTCAAATGACAGGTCAGTTTCATTCTTACATTAATGTGGGCCTCTAAAATCTGCACAGTTTTATGGAGAATCTCTTTTAATTTCAGAGAATGGAGAAATACTGGCTGAGGGGTGTTTCTAAAAGACTGAAGGTACATGATGCCTGGACTGAAGAAGAGGTCGTCACCATCAAAGGAGAGGAAAAGGACTTCATGAACAGCTCTTAAGCCATTCATTAATTTATTAATTACTGTAGAGTATTCATAAAACCATTATTTAAGGTATTCTCACTATGTGCTTTTGTCCTTTGTGTCGTTGAAAAACCTACATGTTTAGGGTAATATTCATTAAAAATATGACAGACAACAAGACATTGTAAAAAAGAATGTGGCATAAACCTAATTTTAATGTATGTATATGTGCTCTCTTTTTGTTAAAGTGTGATATCTTGGAGGAGACTTTGCAGAAATGTGATTTTTACACCCTTACTCAGAAACTGGTGGTAGTAAAGAGGTGGCTTTACTTTGGTTCTCCTGTTTATTTTACTATATGCATGTGTTGAGTAAAATGTTTGTTAGCAATTACACCAAGAGCAATGGTTGAACATACCTGCAGAGATGCAGAATGTGAATATCATTAAATTTGAAATAAATTCAAAACCATTTAAGTGTCTGAGTTTTTTGGGTTTTTTTTACTGTTATTTATTTATTTTTAAACAGATCTGTTGAGGACGAGTCAGGAGTCCAGTCCAGATCACATGATTTGCTTATAACATGAAAACAAAATAACAATTAAAATAAAGATTACTTTGTGTTTATTTTTCAGAAAACTATTTCCGGCCTTTGATCAGTTCAATTTTCTTAGCAATGCAAGTGTTAATAAGGACAAAAGTCCCTCCAAGATCTGTGGAGTTAAGCCATCATTGGCCAGGTCACAGGTGGTCCAATTGGCCTCCATAGCAGCCAAGAGTTGTCCCAGGGTCTCCCTGCAAATGTATATTAAAATTCATTGAATATATTAAAATAGTGCTGAGTTCAATGAAGTATATCATGGGTAAAATCTAAACCTTTCTAGACTTTTTGGTTTTTAATGAAAAAATTACATATTAGCAAAATGAGATGAATGTATAAATGCAGACAAGAAACTGCAATTTTCAGCCTTCACAATGACATCACTGTTTTTCTGAACGGGCTTTATATAGGTCTGAAAAGAATGTATACACTACTACTACAATTATATTAAACAAAGACACATAAATGTTGTTTTGTTTTGTTTTTTTCCTTTATTTAACCAGGAAGTCCCATTAAGATTAGAAATCTCTTTTGCAAGAGAGACCTGGCCAAGGTAGCAGCCATACAAAGTCTCCAACAACACAAAACATGTACATGATACACAATGAACTATAAAACTATAAAACACAATACAGTTATATAATGGCATCAAGAAAAACAGTTTCCTCCTTCACTGCATTCTCCATAATAATTGTAAAATGTAGTGATTCTGTGGGTCAAACATGGGCTATCAAATGCCCTCAGACAAATTTATGAATTGATGAACCTTCCTCAGGTTGGTGCTAGCTAACTAATGATAATGATCATACAGAGCCGTGCTTAAGCTAACAATCAGCATTAGTAGGCATGCTACTGAGTAAAGAAAATGGATACACACGTGAAAATCTACAATCACTTTTCCTCTTAACTGAGCACTTCCACACTATTTTATTCCACACTATTATTTCACTGGAAAATAAACTTACCTTCCTGCGATGAAGTGCATAGGACCTTCAGTCTACAATGATGACAATCACAGCAAGAACCGTTAGCCACTTAGCACTTACTTCTCCCACCTCTCCTCTGTTTTGATTGGTTGCTTGATTGGACCAATCACGACAGTTTCTGCCCTCCGAAAATCTTTCTGTAAGCAAAACTCCCATCTGCATAAATAACCACAGACAGACACATGAAACATTTCCTTTTAATTACATACAGTGCATTAAATGTATTTTCTTTCCAAATGGTTACTTGTCATATTTTCACTTTAGAAGATGTGGCTCTTTGTCTATGAATGTCATTCTTATCAAGCTTCTATCAATGCTGGTGCAAACCGCACATATCTTTCATAAGGTCTAAACTGTTAGGATGGCAGAACGCAGCCTGTCTCGTACTGTGTGATGTTTTTAACAGTCCTCTTTTAATCTTACTCACCTATAGCAGAGGCATTTTATCCATCAGTGTCACTGGTGAATATCGCTTTAAAATGTCAGCAACTAAATCATTTCCAGACTATGTTTCCTAATGGCTTGTGTTGTGTCATAGGTGTGCATGTTCTGGTTTTCATGGGAGTTTGTATGAACATAGTTTGAAAGCAGTGAGTCCACCCCAACGTATTCCTCTTCCCTATGATCCAACTGCCCCAGGGCTTCTTTTGCTGGTGTTCTGTATTGTTGCCGTTGCAGGCTTTCCCCTGGGTGGAGTTGAGTAAGAAGTAAGACTGGCTGTAATCCAGAACACCTGTCTGGTGTCTCGCCAGGTTATTTAACTCCGCCTGCCCGTGGACCAGTGGGTCTGTACCTGTCTTCACTGCACGCGTTTTCTTTTCGTTTCTTATCCTTTGGGGTTTTATTTTTGCTCGCACTCCACCCCTTTTTTGGACTCAAATATTATACTTTATATATATATCATTATAACCTTAGTTACTACTTTGCAGACTCATATTATAAGAATTATAACAACTGTATCAACTAACTAATCATGATGCATTATTATAGATTAAGCGAGTGAACAATACATTCATTAAAATAAGCCCTAGCATTAGCCGCTTCAGCATTAAAGATTAACATATTAGAGGTCCAGTGTGTAAGATTTAGGGGGATTTAGGAGGATCTCATACCAGAAATGGAATATAATATAATTATAATATAATTTATAACTGTAATATAATTATTAATGTGATTTCATTACAAAAATGAGAAGATTTTCATGACCATAGCAAGAGTTGTTCATATCTACAGATTCATGGGATCCACCATGTTTTTAGATCACCTATGAATAGACTTTATTGTGGTTGGTATCAGTATTACTGACACTAAAATGTGTCTGAGTGTGTACCAGCAACAGATACGGGCTTTTAGATAAAAAATGAAGGGATTCTTGGATCTAGTAGAGTGTGCACAACATTGGCTCAGGCTTCACCGCAGTTTGATTCCTGACACAGGTCATTTGCTGCATGTCATTCCCCCCATCGCTCTCTACTGTAGCTAACACAGGCAAAGCTACATCTAAAAAGTGAAGTATTCTGTTTCTAAGTAGCAAACTGGGAACCTGCTCTAATATTTTTAGCAAAGTGACCAGGAGATTAAGACGGCACAATAACAAGAACACAATTGTTTAATTGAAGACGCACTGGATGCAGACAGTAACAAGAAATGCAGCAACGACCAGTCTCTGACCATGATCTGTGGTCCACAATTATGTTTATGCCCAAAGACCAGGATCTGGAATGTGTATTCCAGTCAGTGCACCTGTAGTAATCCTACAATGGACTTGACATTCTTCCATAAAGGTTCATTCCAGAATGGGTCTCTTTAGACGGACACCAGGCAAGTATGGCGTATGAAAGAGAAGGCTTTAGCACATTTTTTAGATAACATAATAATGTGATATTACAAACTTCAAAGACAGATTTTCAGCATTTTGCATGCTCCATGACAACGCTGAGTTGTCAGTTGGTTGTAATCTGCACTTTCACTGCTAGGTGGCACTAAATATCACACATTGAACCTTTATACTGATGATCTGTATTGAATATTTGTTTCGTTTTGAATGTGTTCTTACCTTCTTTGTTGCGGCACATGAACTGGTGATAGGTTGATTTCTGCTGATACTGAATAGAGGACACTGATACTTTCTTAATCTGCCATTGATGCATTTATTAAGTCAGATCTGGGAGACCGTCTGCTGCATGCATACACAAAGATCTCAGAGATTTGGGCATTGTCTCTTAGGTCTTCAGCATGTATCCAAGGTAGCCTTGTTCCCTAACTAGTCCACACAGCTGGAAGTCCTCGTATGCATTAAACAACATTCCTTTGTCTAATCTAAACATTTGGTTTCCTATAGAAACTTCATGTGCACACACAAACCAACCTTACAACTGGTCAACAACAAAACCCAGACATTATTGAGCACTGCAGCGGTGCTTACTTTACTTTTCCTTCCTTGTACCAAGGTGCACATAAGGCCGTCACCAGGGACTGCCACGGCTGTCTGTTTTCTGCCCAGTGCTGCGCCTTGCCCCAGGTCCACCCATGTTCTTTCATCCCCCTTTTTACTGAGTTGTGCTCTTTCTTTCGGGTGCCCTCTTTTCCTCTTGGTTTTTTCGGAGTCCATCTCATAACAACCCTCAAGGACGGCATTGGGTTTTATTCTGTTAACATGTCAAATCCACCTCTGTCTCCTTCTTTAAATTTCAGCTAACAGGGGGTTGCACATGTCCTCTGGTACAGTTCTTTACTGGAGACTGTCCTGGGCCAATATATTTTCAGTATGCTTCTGAGGCATCGTGTTTGGATTACATCCAGCTTGTGGCTAATGCCCCGTGTTCCCCTCCAGGATTCTGCACCAACTCCCAGAACACTACTCTGTAGTTGGAGTATCAATAAAACTTTGTTTTTGTGGGTTTTGTTGTAAGGCTTGAGCTCAGGACCTGTGACTGCCATGTGAAGCTTCCACTAGATGTGCATGGAAAAAAAAAAAAACTATTAAAGGATGTTTGACCGTTGAGGTGCTCGTCTTAAAAACAGTACTAAAGAGAAAATGGTAAAATGATTTTTACAGAATCACTGCACACCAGTTTAAATAAGATATTCGTCTCCAGTCAGGTTAGAGTCTGGCCGAGGTTATACTTCTCCCACACTAGCTTTTCCTGTCTTATTTTTCGTACTGCACGTTTTCAGGGGGTTGCCTCATGATATCATTCTTATCAAAGTCTACTTGTTGTCCAGTGTGTATTCTCTGGCTCTCTTTGTGTCTTCTTTTAACAGCGACTAAAGTAATCCTTGTATGTTGGTGGAAGTGGCTGTGTGTGTGTGTGTGTGTGTGTGTGTGTGTGTGCGTGTGTGTGTGTGTGGCGTCTGGTCTTAGTAGGGTTTAATAATCTTTCGGTCTGTTCCCAGCTTCAGGCAGCAGATATTGTGCTGAGGAGCAGAGCAGCTTGTTGATGGAGAGTTACTCCACACACACAGCATCATGAGGGTCTCTTTCTGTCTCTCTCTCTTTTGCTGCAGGGCAGGATGCCCTCAGGGCCCAGATATCCACTTGGGATTACTGTTGACATCTCCTCTCCCTCTGTCTGTTTCTCTGTTTGCACCTGTGTGACACTGATTCCTCCCACTTTTATCCTTCACGCTCCAAACTTGCAATCTTCTCTGTAAGTGATTGCCAAAATACTTTACGTGTGTGTGTGTGTGTGAACTATATTCAAGGTGTGTCTCTCTACATCTAGATTATAATAATCTTGTTATTGCGTGACCCATCCTGTATCTACCGGGTTCTCTTTACACACCGATGTTTCAATCACAACACCTGAACTAAATCCTGCACTGACAGTCCAGTGGGCTCTGTAAACAATGTGACTCTACAATATCCTCAGTGATCCGATTTGCCTGGAATGAATGCCGTGCGTGTTGGATTGTGAGGGTTTGCATATAGAAATGCATGTAAAAATGTCATGACTATAACACAATGCTGTCTCAACAACAACAATAGACCGGGTTGACCTCATCTAGCCCCATGTTCAAAGGTACAATGGTGACTTACTGAATTGCGTCTCTCAGTTGGTCTCATCAAGGTCAGTACATCTGTGGCTCCTTGATAAAAGCCTGAAAAGTAATAAAATGTTGAAAGAAGCACACATTGCTCTGAAGGGCACAAAGGCTTCATGCAGTGTGTGCTTTAAAGTGGATTAGGCGTATAAGAGCGACATGGTCAATAATTACTGAATGAGCATCAAGCTGTGCTGCTGAATATATTCAGATGTGTAATCATCTTGTACTGCCAGTATGTGGGAATGTACAGTTTGGAGTCATTAAATAGTCAAATATCCAACACTGAAAAAAAACAAAAAAACAACACTTATATGACTGATCTGAAAGCAAAGCAATCTTATTAAGGCCAAAAATCTACATCTTTTCTCAGCCAAGTGGCAAAGAACTGTTGCTGGTCTATATTTATAAAACCAAAGCTAATATTAGCATAAGTTTGAGGATCTTCTGCTTTTTTTTTTTTTTACCTTTATCTCAATCATTAGATAATGGTAAAACTCCAGATTTTTTGGGGTTTTTTTTCAGCACAAAGTTCAGTTCATACTTCCCCCTTCTAAGGTTGCAGGTCTGTGCAGATTCCTTTGGTATTAAACCAAGCTCTGGTATCTTTCCCTGAACCTAAACAAGTGCAAATAGTGCTTAAATGCAAGTATAAAATTGTTAAACACACATATGACCGTACTTGTCATGCACATCATTTCATGAGCCAATAGAAACATCTGGATTTATTATACAAATAGATAAGTGTCTTCCATTCAGCTGCGGAAAGTTCTTTAACCCTGATGCAGTGAGTAGCTTCTCATTTCTTAAACAACCATCAGTTTGATAGAGAGCATAAAGATTGGACTGTTCCAACAGAAATACTGCAGGTCATGTGATCTGATGAATCCAGATTGAGCCTGTTCTAGAGTAATGGGTGCATCAGGGTGAGAAGAGAAGGGGATGAAGTGATTACCCATCATGCCTAGTGCCTGCAGTACAAGCCTGTGGGGCAGTGATATGATCTGGGGTTGGAAGGAAATGAAATGTGATATAACTCAGGCTGCGTGCAGCAATGCACATTGGTTTGATTGGCAGACGAGAAAGAGAATTTGTTCACATTTATTCAACACAACCAACCAATATGACCCTCGTTTGTAAGCTCATACTTACAGATGAATGGAGCCAGTCTAGACATATAGACAGCTCCTTGAACACCATGCTGCCCTTTATGGTGTTCCAACAGCTTTGCAGACACGTTTGGAAATTTGCCAGAAGACAGTAAAAACGATGTAAACAACAGAATGTATGTTATATTCCACATATGGACTTTTTACTGAAAAGAATATGTTTCTGGACTCTTTGAAACCACCATGTATTTTGTGTGATAATTGTAATTAAAAATTCAAATTCCTTTTGTAACTTAATTGGTAAGTTTAAGTGCTTGCTGTTTCCTCCGCTCTTTGTTTACTTCAGACAGTTTGAAGTAAATGACGGCAGTTCAAGAGAAGTTCAGAAGTAGCTGTGTCCAAGTTAAAGCTCAAATCATGAAGACAAATTGGTCACGGTGCGATGCTCACGATGCGCCACGCCCGCAACTGGACATTTCTCCCTTGAAACTAGCATGATGCTCCTCCCTTTTCTCATTTCAGCTGCAGAGAGGAGGCGCAGGCGGACGGAGGGAGGTGGGGAAACCGTCCATCAGAGGCGGGCCGAGCTGGGACACGGCCCATAAGGAGCAGCATGAAGCCCCACAAGTTATTACCCCTTCTACCCAGGCCCATTTTGTCTTCATCAATTCTTAAACTCATAAGACTCCCTGCCTCTCTCCTTTTCCAAATTGTACCATCTATCAAGCCAGCCGCTACTCTTGCACCTCTCCCTCTTCTCCCTCGGTCTTTTTCTCTCTGTGTTCTTCACTCGCTCTGTGGTTTCCACTCGTTCTCGTTCTCACTGCAGAACAAGGCAGTGCGGCGGCGGATTGTCAAATCATCCCCAGGCATGAGAGGAGGGTTTTTTTTACAGGTTGTAATGACTACAGCTCCCCCACATCTCTCTGCATCTTTTCCCACTGTCCCCATCTCTGCCCTTTATTCCCCCCGTTCCTCTCCTGTCCATTCAACCCCTCCTCTCCCCAAATCTCTCCTTCCGTTGATCCCCCTCTCCATCTTACTTTATCTTCCTCCCTCTACTTTATCATCTCCCGAGTCCTCTACCCCTCCTCTCTTCATCTCTCCCTCCAGCCTGTCTTTCTTTTATCTTTCCGTCTCGCTGCTGGTTCCTCATTGTTGTGGACCGGCTGGTCTTCTTTCTCTCTCCCTCTTCCCTCTCTTTCCCTCCATCTCTCTAATTACGCGCAGAGACAAAGGCGTCTGATTCTCCCTCCTCTCCTCCCACTCAGAGCTGTCAGGCCTGGTGTAGGAGAGAGTTAATTTCACACTTACTGCATGCTTTAATTAAAAAGGGGTGAGGGGATGGGGGAGGGAAAAAACAAGGAGGCATACATGCGCTCAGTCACACATCATACAAAGGGTGGCCTGTGTGTGCACGAGGGGGCTTGTTGTGAACGTACGTCATGTTTGTGGCGTGTGCCTACAGGTATACGCGCACAATCTAAACCCAGGTGTATGTGTGTTCTTATATATAGCTGCGTAGGAGGGCGACTCAACATGTGCAAAGTTCACATCTTCACTCCTCAGGTGGATGACACGTACAGATCCTCCTCTTTCAGTGACAACATCAGGCTGTATTTTTAGCCGGGGGCTTTAATGAGGAATCAATAAGATTGTAATGGCTTGTTAAGGGGTGATGGGGGGGCTACAATCCTGCTCTACTCCACACACATACACACACTTGCATCATTGCTTTGATCTGTTGTCATCTGCATTGGCAGCTGGAGTGTTATTCACACACACACACACATGCAAATATGCCGCATGATAAACACACACAGTTTCACACATACTTGATCACGTGCAAAAACAAACAGCGCACTCACAACTACAGATATGAATCACAAAACGTGCACACATACGGTACAGAACCACCCCCACCCCTACAATCATTCTCACCACAACAGCACATGATAACCCTTGTTAAGCTATTGAGATATGGATGATAGTGGCTACACCCACCATTGTCAAATCGGGTAATTTATCATCCTCATCCACTGCATGTAGCAGCCAGACAGTGATCTAAGCAAGACATGCACTATCTCACATATCCTGCTCCACTGGCTGGTCATTGGAATTCTTTGGTGATAGGATATACTGTATTACAAACAACACTGTCACCAGATTCCTTTGTTTCTCAATTCAGCTTTGCATTATTTATCTCTTCCCAACCTACACAGGATAGTGTTATGATTTTGCGATGGAAAGTGGATCTTGTTGCTGAGCAGACATTGACGTTGCTTCTGCATGCACAATGAGGACATCTGTGCATTTATTTATACTGCACATGAAGTTTGTGGTGACCTGTGGATTGAAAAAAAAAACCAAAGCAAAAAAAAAAAAGAAAAACACTGCTTGTATCCAAGAAGTCTGTTGTGTTCTCTCTCATCAAGGTCCAGCAGCTGGATAAGTCACAGTCTGGCCTCCAGAGTCTTCCCATCATCTGGATCTGTGTACCGCTTCACGTAGAATCCATGAATCTAATGAAACAAAGTAAATGACCGGTGTCTCTGGATGCCTGCCGTTTGTTGTGCATGTGTGGGTGTAACCTCACATGTACGTAACCACATGTATGAATCTTGCACAAGTTATTGTATGTGAGTCTCACCCTTGTATGAGTGTGTGCCGAGCTATGGCAATGACTTAAGAGAGAATACATTAGTCTTTGTGTTTGCAGTGCAGGGAACAGTGCGTTCTCAGAGCTGCCGTGTTCAACATGCAAATCAGGCTCAGTGTAGGCTCTGAATAGCATATCTATGAAATGTTAACTGCTGCGGTATGCTAACCTATGAATTGGAACATATTGAAGAAGAATGCTTAATGTGGATCTTAATTCAAGAAGGTACAGTATAGGAGAGTAGCAGAGTTGTGCACTGGCAGGTGTATCTGTAGAAGCATGATGAAAGTCCAGGTTAGCAGGCTGTGGAGATTGGGGTACATTTTATTACCCCTGACAAAGCAGAGATATTGTAGCAGTAACTTATATAAAATGATTGGATTGAATACTGAAAACATTGTCTCTAAACAGAATGATTTCACAGAATCATCATATATATAATGTACAGGTGCAGCAGACCCCAAACCCACAAGGGATCCTGAGAGCCCCACTTTCCCACCATGTGTAAAAATGTTTTAAATTACACATTTGTTCATGCATAGTTTCAGTTACAATGATAGTGGGCATAATGCAATGATAATTACTTTATCTTGAGGCAGTGTTTCATTTCTAAAGCAAATATAGTTTAAATAGATTCTCAAAAATAGATAGAAAATACAAACATTTGTGACCTTTTTTCTTTCAGTTATCATTGCACTAACAGTGCATGCAGAACAATACTTTTTTTATTATATTATTTTTGCATAACACATAAGATAAGTATCTCCAGCAGCTCCATAACCCATGTTCAATATTTAATATGTAATTTACAGAGAATGTTGAAAATAATCCAATTTAGCACAGGTTTGAATTATACAGACAGTCCTAAAATTATAGATTATTTTTCCTCATAATTCATGCATGAATAGGTGAAAAAAATCAATGATGTTCAACAGATTAGATATTGAGTATATGTGACAATTCTACAGGCAAAACAGCTGAATCACTGAATCTAATAAAGTGCTGAAATTAGTTTGTAAACTCTTTGTAGGTGGAGTAGAGTGAATAAAGTTAAACAATATTTTGGATTGCCAACAGATCAAATACCATAAAATAACAGAGACTGTTTTCATTCACAGATTAACCCTGTATTACATTAAAGTTAGCATATTTTAGGCATTTGTGTTGATTCAGCTGGTAACTTTAGTTTTTTTTTGTGCATCCTTATTACACCTTTTAATAGAATGCTGGATACATAAATAGGTAATTTGTATGTGCTGTGTTTACATCTTATTCTATTGCCCCCAAGTGGCCAAAAAAATCAATAAACGCTGCTCTAATCAAATTACCACAAATGAATTTGACACAGAAAACACATCAGGTAGTAATCCATTATATGACCAGTTTAATGGCACTAAAATTTACTGCAATAATGGGGTGAGCTGTTTGCACAGTGCATGAGGAGAATATGAGGCAAAATGTTAAATATACAATGCATATGAGAGGTGGGGGTTATTGGGGGATCACCGCACAGTGTTCCCCTGGGTCTCGTAACAGGTCCATGAGGCCATGGTGACAGGGGTGGTCAGGGTGAATGTTGAATTTTTGTTTTCATTGTCAATGGTGAATCAAAACCTGCTGGAGAGTTGAGTATGGCTCAATACAATACGTTAGTAAATCACAAAATTCACTGCATTACCACAGCGTGAAGCGTAAGGTTCAGTGGTGTGGAAGCTGTAGCATACTGATATGGAGCCAATTTCCTGCCAAGACTTAAATATTCAAGACATGTTTTACAAATGTCCCATAACTCAGTAAGAAACACAGTGTGGTTTGCAAACACAAAACATAACCTACATACCTACTAAACAACCACACGAGATATTTCTAATACATCACACTCCAGATGCAAATACAGCATTGGACTGTGTTACAGTATAAAGAAAAAATAAAAAAAAACACAACAAAAAAGGTAAAGGTAAAGGGACTGACTCCAAAATGAAGCCAATGTGGACGTATCTGAAGCCTCGGTTACAAAGCCTCTTACGAACGATGGGTTTGTACGAATTTCCCAATTTGTATAAAATCTGGAGTCGTAGACATTTGTGGAGGGAGCATTAGTCTGTTACGGCCGTCGTATGAAGTTGGTACATTCCAATGTTCCAATCACAAGAGCAACTTGAGACGTCCGTGAGAAAATTACATGATTTTGTGTCGTACCGTAGAGTTCTCACGTTCTTCATAAGTGTGCCTTGGGACCTTCCTACGTCATACCTACAGCCACTTCATGAATTTTTTTGTCGTAACGTGGCTGGCTGTATGATACCCCCATGTGCTACTTATGGCACTCTCAAGTCGTTGGTAGGAAGATCTCACACTTTTTCGGATCGGTATATAAACGGTGGCCCGTGTCGTGATCATTGCAGCCAACGCTGACACTTCTTCAGCTACAGCTGCAAGACGAAGAGGAAGATCCAGTGGTTGTGGCCGCTGTTTTGGTCCGGCAGCCTCTGTTTCCATCCATGGATACAGAGGCGACACCTCTACGGACAGTACAAGACTCTGAGCCTAAGACCTGACTCATTATTACCTTGTTGTTATTTTTCCATAGGTAACAGACCAAAGTAATAAGGTAGAAGCTTGAGGAACATTGATGTGATTGTAAGTTGAGTGTTTTATGTTTAGGATAGTGTGCTGTCCATGGTGCTGAATTACACACTCCTGTATATGTGGGTTAAAAGAGCCCCTCTGGGGCTCCATAACTGTCTTTCATTGTAAATATTATTATTGAAATAAAGGTAAACACATTGTTTAAAGTGAAACAAAAACTTCATTTAAAAAAACAGTAAGTTCTCAATAGAACCTGGCCGCCACAGCCCTCCACAGACTCTCATTTCATTCCTCACTGCCATAACCCAGACATTCTCTCCATCACCCTGATCCTCACCACCCTGTGGACTCTGCATTATCTCCCTCCAGGTTTTGTGTTGTTTCTTGATGTTTTGTTTTCTGTAAATAAAACACTTTTCCTTCAGCACCATGCATTTGAGTCTAGTCATTCGCTCCATCTTGACAATTTGTATATGACACCCTCTAAGAATGCCACGAATGACGTATTACTGCCTATTATGAACACCTTACGTCCACCTTAAGAACACAGTGTGAATCTCTGTCTTTATGTCTGTTCATGTGAATGCCGTAAAGACAATGTAATGTGTTCTTGTGATCTACTTTCAGCCACCATAAGATCATGGGGTTGTAGAATGGCTTTCTGATCCATGAACGTCGTGTGTTGTTCTTAGGTTGTTCCTAAGGCATTCCTTTGGGTGCCCTACGAAAGGGGTTTCGTAGAAAATCTTGCACAAGATCATCCGCCTGGGTTAGGAACTTAGGAACAGTCTACAAACTCTCCATTCTTATAAGGCCGCCTTGAGAAGGTCGTACAAAATGGTCCATAAATCGTTCATACGGTGTTTGTAGCTGTTTGTAATGGCATTTATGACCAAGGCTTAAGTTGTATCTCTGCTGACGGCTCCTGGAGTTGGCTACAAAAAACCCTGGTTCCCATAGATTTGCACCTCTCTAAAAATATGTCGATAAGTCAGATTTCCAGGACTCATTTCAGTCTTATCCATTTCATCTGGACCCTCAAATAAGTTATCTGGTCCATGTTTAACAAGATCTCAGGGTGAAGAGAAGCTTCAATGTCTTTCATGTTGGGTTTTGATAGACAGGTCTGTATGACGGCTCATTCACCTGCTAAATCAGACTTTAACAGTTTTTTCTGACCAGCAGCTCTACTATAGTTGTGGTTAATAGATTACACTAACAAGACTGTAAAATGACTTTGATACACAGTGTTTCAAGAGATTTACCATTTTACAGAACCAGTAAGCTAGCATTTAGCATTAGCTCACTTCTGACCCTTCAGGTTCCCATACTTCTGACCCTTTTGTCCAAATATGTCCACTCCTGCCTCCAAAAAAACTAATGAGGCAATGGCCATAACGTTGATCAGAATCCAACAGATGATGTTACAGTACCTCCATCCCCTCATTATGTAGCCTACAGTCTATGGTCTTACAACGTGATTGTACTGACGATTATCTCACAAATGTCCTGAGTATTTGATCCTCCACAACAGCAGGTGTCACTATGATGCAAAGGTGCTGATGCTGTATTTATATATGAAGTTTATAGTTTGTGAATGTTAAGAGTTATTAGACTGAAAATTAGCAATATTTACAGCAGCAGCTTCATGCCCAGAGAACTGTTAGTAACGTATGCTAATGACTTGTTAGTTTTTACTTTTAGTGTCACAGGTTATTAGTAAAACACTGAAATCAGTTTGATATCTGCAGGTCAAGATGTAGAAAGAAAATGTCCTCATTCTTTAATAAAATGACTCAAAGCCCTGGCCCTGGCCCTGTCCTCAGTCATAGTCGGGTTCAATCTTAGGTGAGATTTATAGTGACAGGATATTTGTCCTTAATGGAAGTGTGTGCAGATTTAATTAAAATATTTGTTCCCTCTGTCATCTGGTCATTTCAGACCAATAAAAGGATGACGATCACAATCAGTCAACGTTGCTCTGTTTGAAGCAGGTAAAGATATTATGTGAATAACGTAGCTAAGAATTATAATGATGCCCTGTCCATACATTTTTTTCTAAGCATGACTTTTTCCTCCTGCATTGTTGTGTCCGCACAATCTTCATTTTACAAAATATCTCTGTCCTCAAACTGAAGCACTTACGCAAACCATTGTCTCTGGTGGACTTTCAGATAATATTCAATGTAGCAGATGCACTGGCCTTAGTCTGTCATGATGTTGAAAAGCAATGACAAGTTAAGTAGAAAACTCACAGTTAACTTTAAAGTGTTGGTTCTGAGATTTTCAGTAGTTTTGACCACTACAATCTACTGCTGGTCCAATAATACACCAACTTACAGCTGTATGACCAATATTTTGATGTTTTAGGTGAATGTTCATTACAAAACGTAGCAGTAGGTATGCACTAACCATTTTATGTTCATCTCATTTTCCCTGCTCAGATACAAACAAGCCAGAGTTTTAGGAAGTCTAAGTTTAGTGTCATGAAATGCCAAAAAGGAGATGCCCAAAAAAGAATTCCAGCAGGAGGAAAAAAATATGTTATGTCTTATTAATATATTTTTTGCACATATAAGACATACTCTATTTGTTTCTGAAGGGTGATGTGTTCAAAATATGTTGTATATTTTTTTGATAGGTCATACCTTTGTCAAAGTTCAGGAGATCTTATCACAGTAATGACATTTAAAATTCATAGAAGTGTTTTCATTTGTGTATAATCACCTCAAATATCAATCTTTGTGTGTTCATTACCTTACAATGAACATTTTTATCTCCAGAGTAACTGCAGTCTATCATGTCACATCACCTTCCACAACAGCTCAAAACAAACATCCTCTTTCCATTTTATTGTTGTGGCTTCCAAGGTTAACATGCGTTACCATTACCAACTATAACTTAACTGTGCATCAGAGTTAGTATCTCTTTAACTGAAAAGCCAGAACAGACCATTGGATCTAATGGTGAGGACAGGAGTGTCTGCATCTTCACTGCTAGACACCACCAGACATTCCACACTGAAACTTTAAAGCTATTTTGTGACGCAAACCATGCTGAATTGTACTGAATTGTAAGATATTTGTAAAACAAGTTGTGTTTGTTACATATCAGCCAGAAATTAACTCCATAGACTGATGGCAAAACCAGCATGTTGCACATTTGTTTCGTCAGGCTCTCCTTGTCTTTATAAAGGGTGTTCCAGCGAGATGGATCATTAATAAATGCACTCCACCAGAGATGCACATCATACATGGACAACAGCTGCAACAGTACACCCCCATACCTTACCTATAGAGCAAACCAGGCAACCAGCAGATATTAGAATAAGCTCAGGGAGTGGCGTGCTGATTCCAATTAGCAGTCTGTTGTTTCACACTGTGGGCGATGGAGCTTGTTATTCCTAGCATGGAGAGAGTCTGAGGAGCACTGCTCTGTGGCTCCCACCGTGCAATCAGCCTCTATGACTCTTTCGTACCCACCAAGCACTGATTGCCACATTCATCCGCCACCATTCTCACCCTGTGAGGTGCTGCAGAGGTACATTTGTTAAGAACTGTCTCGGACACCTGTGGAACAAGGTACAAAATGGCCCGACTCGAGGGCTGCTGTCATGCTGTCGCTGAGAGCTATAAGTAGTGATAATGAACCTGGCAGAGAAAGGGTTAGACCCGGGAAAAGGAAATAATCACAATTTCTCTGTGCAATCATAATTTAGGGTATGAGTACTAATGCTGTATTATAGGCGGTAATTATATGCCTTGATTAAAAACTAGGCGATTACAATAGAGGATTCAATTGCAGGCTGATGACGCAGAGTCTTTGTTTTGCTCTCTCTCTCTGCACTGTGCATCAAGGGATTCACAGAAGAATCCAGGTGCTGCATCTAAAGCAGCTTGATTGTGTGCTTGTCAAATAATTGTGTTTGGGTGGGTCTGATTGTTCTTCAGAGGGAATTATTTTGACTAAACTCAGCATCACAGTCGCAAAGGCATTATGACACATTTTGATCTGTGGATTGGTATGTATGTGTGATGTGTTAATATTTGTCAGTGTGCTTCTCAGATGACTATCACAAACATATTAATCCAGATCAGAGAGTTAGGAAAGATGACAAAAACAATCAACAGCTCTTTAACATTGGTGGATAATACATCAGCAAGGCATTTAACATTTTACTTTTTTGCTTTTTTTTCAGGTTTTGTCACTAACGGTCTCAAAACTAGGCAGAGTGTGGAGCAGAATTTACAATGTACGTAGTCTGTCTTAGCAAAAGATAAAAAAGAGATAAAGAAAGGAAAGCAGAAGCTATCTACAGTAGCATTAATCTGTTTGAAGCTATAGGAAATTAGGAAAAGGCAAAAAAAAAAAAAAAGCCAGAAGTTGAAATTCAAAGCCTCCTCTTGGTGCCAAGCCCCTCCCATCAGATTAATATTTATAGAATAGCCCATAGGAATGTTGTCACTCTGCAAAAAAAAAACAAAAAAAAACAACAACATAAAAACATCATTCATCTACAAAACAAGGCTAGTGCTGGGCAAAATAAACTTCTGGAACCTGTCATTCTTTTCAGCATGTTTGCTCTAATTAATTCAACAGTACAATCTATTTATTTTCAGTCACTGCAGGTGTGTGTGTGTGCCATGTATCCTAAAAACATCCCAGGAAGACAACATTTACTCAATAAAAGCTCTATTGAGCAATAGTCTTTTGTTTTTTTTATGTTTTATTTTTGATTTTTCATAGGACAACAATACAGTTACATACTTACAAAATAAGACGACCTCACCGACCCATAACAACAGGGCCAGAGACAACAGACAGACACCCAGACAGACACACACACACAAAAAAAAAACCCCAAACAAATCAGACAGATACACTGACAGAGACAGGACAAAAAAAACAAAAAACAAAAACAGAGACATATGAACCGTATGAGAGCAAAGAAATAGTTTTGTGTCCAATGTGATACTACAGGGCTTTTATTTTGTAATGTTCAAAGACGTTTGTAGAAAAGCTCAATGCAGTACTTAACATCACAAACAGGAGGTTATTTAAACAAGGTTTCCTTCTAATTATGTTTGTACTCATTAATCAGAGGAAATTCTAAATAAAGTTCAAATTCTAATACCCAACCTCCTTCAAATGAAGACCTATGTCTTCCTGGAGCGATGACAATATTTGAGGAAATACTTTATAGCATTGGAGCCTGTTTTATATTTGATACTGGGAGGGGGACAGTTGATCTAAGAAAGGAAGGAAGGAAGGAAGGAAGGAAGGAAGAAGGAAGGGAAGGAGAAAGGAAGGAAAGAAGCAAGGGAGGGAGGAAGAATAAGAATGCATTTTATGTATAGCATTTTATTTCAGGACACTCAAGGTCACTATACAAAATTGTTAAAATAAAACAATTAAAATTGCACACAAACATATATAAAACACATACGTAGGTACATAAAATGGCAGCAGATATAACTGAAACTATGGAATTGAGTAAGCCTGTCTGAATAAATAAGTTTTAAGCTGGGATTTGAAGGTGGTGACAGAGTCTGAATTTTTTTATTATTTTTTTTAATGTTCTTTAAATTCAAAATGCAGTTGTAAAATCCTCTGAAGCAAAATACTTACCTCATTTAGAAATATGAATCCTGAAATCTGTGCCATATACCTTGTACATTTTGTAAAACTAAATTTTTTTTAAAATTTAACTTTCCATATGAATCAGGTAAAATAAAATTAAATGTGGTAATTTTGTGAGATATGGAGGTGTGTGTGGGATTTTCAGTCCTGTCATACTTAAGCCAATCTAATCACATCCTGTCTCCTATTTAAAACGCAGTCTGACAATCACAATTGTCATCTCTCTCGCAGACAAAAACCAAATAGTGTTTTTTGAATTATTCCTTTTAATTAATGAAATCATTTTGGTATCATTTGGTATTTTGATGAGACCCATTGTCCGCCTGCCCCTCCCCTCTGACTGGAGGTTTGACTGTCATATCGCTGCTGGATAGAAATGACCTCTCAGGGAGTCGGGGACGAAAGTGACAAGAGAAAAGGATGGATGGATGGATGGGTGGAATAAGGGATGAAAAGAAGGTAGCAGAGATGGATTGAGAAGTTGAAAGGACTGAAGGAAATGGGAAGGGAGGGATAGAATAATGGACGAGGGAGTGCGGAAGTGCTAAAGGCATGGAAGGAGGAATAAGTGCAATGATGGATGGAGCAAGACAAGCGGATGGATGAGTGGCAGGAGAAATGGCGGAGGAGGAGGACGTGCTGATGGGATGGACAGGTGGTAGACGGGGTGAGTGAAGTATTTAAGGGAGGGTAGACAGAGATGCCTGGATGTTCAGGGGTAATGGAACGATAGAAAGAAGGATTAGTATTTTACAGTGGGCTGACAGTGGAGACAGACAAATATGTAAAACTGAGCAGTGTGACTAACAGCATGCACAAACACAAACACACAACTGTCCACTCCTTTAGGATGGTCTCCGAGAACGGAAGCAAAGAAGGTACAATTAGAATGTTTTAGGAAAGACTTTGTCCTTAATGACCACAAATAGGTAGTGAGACTGGATATGTTGACTGTTTATAGAGGTTGAATTGGACTGTTTGGTTTTCTTTTTGTTGCACAAATGGTCCAGACACAACAACTGTATACTGTAGCACCTGGTGTCGGTCGAAACAACTGCAGCACGACTATGTTTAAAAAGTAGTTTTACTGCAGTTACAAGCGGGCCTTTTCTAGTAAATTAGTTGAGGTTCTTGAACCAGGTCACTTTTTTACACCCTGTATCAACTCAACCTGGTACACCACAGTTCATTTTGGCCACTAGTATTCCCAGTGCATGTATTCTCGTAGGATGTACTCACACCTGGGAAGTCCTTTTATTTATTCGGTTCGGATCAAATTCTGACTTTATTTTTTCCCTTTGGGTCGGATCGCATCCTTATTGCACGTTTTCTAGTGGACCAAAATTTATAAACAGAAGCACACATGTGGCGAACTGCGCTGGCATTGGACAGAAAATTTGGGGGCGGGGTGAGTCAGAGATGGCGGGTGTTGACGAAAACAAACATGGAGGTTTACGTGCAGTTATCGCTTTTGGAATATGTATTTTATTTTTACAGACACAAATTTACGAAAATAATGTTAACTGTCAAGAACAGCTCATTTGGAGCCAGTTTGTCAATGTTTTTCATTTATTCATATAGTTGTGATGATGTTTATTATATAGTTACATAGATGGTAGAGGTTTCTATTATTAGTACTAACAGTTGCAGTAGTGGTACATCCACTGTTAGTACTAGTATTTGTAGTAGTAATATTAACAGTTATGGACATTTATTCTAGTTAATGATAGTTATACCAGCACCAGCTGTTTTAGTTTTTAACTGTAGTTCAGTCTGGTGTGCATCCATGTACCACCCCCCCCCAAACTCTCTCTCTTTCTCTTACTTTAACCCTCTCTCTTTAATCCCAACTGGTCAAGGCAGACGACCATCCTCCAGTCGGGGTCTGCTCCAGGTTTCTGCCTGTTAAAGGTAGTTTTTCCTTCCACTGTCACCACGTGTTTGCTCCTGGAGGATTCTGTTGGGTGTCTGTAAGTTGGCTTAAGAGTCTGGTTTTGTCCAGCTATATATGTTAAGTGTCATGAAATTACTTTTGTTATGATTTGGCACTATATAAATACAATTTGATTGATTGATTGAAGATAGTGCCAGCTTTGTTAGACTTCCTGCTAGCTTGACCACATTGACACTCTTATTTTCTGATAAAGTGATGATTCTGAATTGACCCATCTGTGATCTGTATGATTTTATGTCATATTAGTATCACTTTTGCTCCCTCGGAGCCTCAGCAGAGGTGGTACTATAAATGGTATCAATAATAGCTTGCGGTTTCCACTCTCTGGGAGCATCATGCCGAGTCGAGGTGAGTTAAGCTGATACAGTGGAAAATCACTGGTGATGTCCAGCAAACCAGCCCATCATTTAGTCAGTAGCTATTGTAATTTTTTTCCCCTCACCAATTTCTTAGATTTCTACCCTATTTTTGTCAATTCCATCCTCTTTCCATTTTTAAGAATATGACACACAATGGTTTGCACTCCAGTTGAAGGGAAACTACATCAAGTTCACTTTGATTTCGACCAGAGAATAAAAATAATGATTTAAAGACAAAAATTCAACAACCCATTTATGTTAATATCTCATCTTTTCTCATAATATACAAGGACCACAGATGGTTTTTATAATGTAACTTCCTGGTGAACTATTCTATTATTTCTATTATCTACATTATTTTTCTTCCTTTTTTTTGTTCAAGCTCTCCTCTGATGGCACAACTGGCAACCAGATCCCATTATTTGATGTCTCAGGTTTACTACGACTACTGATACTGTGCTTTTAAATTTTTTTTTTACTGATTTCAGGACTCAAAACACCACGGGGTTCATGTTATTTATGTAATGTTTTAATGAACAACAAACATAGTGGTGCAGTTAGCCTTAGTGTATATGACAATGAAGGGCTGGAGATTATTGAGATTATTGATTTTATTTCACAAATGTGTCTCCTGATGCACAATTACTGACAAACTCGTGCACTTAAACATACAGGAGGTGAATCTGAATGTAAACACATTGTTTTTGCAGCTTTCTCCTTTCTGTTCAAACTAAGAGACCAAATATTAAAATAGAGAAGTCGCATATTTAACCTCCTTCCTCTACAAAAACACCTCTAATCAGTCATCTACCATAAAACTGTATTCCATAATGTTAAGTGAAAGATTTTCTATTGCCTGACACCTTTGCAACTGAGCAAAACATAAGTGCAAACACGGAGACAATATGAAGTTTTTTTTTAGTTTATAAACATGAAGGCCAGTCTTACCTGAGGTGTAGGTCCTCCTTGTGCTGTGAATCAGTATGAAATAAAAGAATAGATGGACACAAAAATAAATGGAGGTCTGACGACAGAGGGATATAGAGAGAGTGAGGTTTAGATGAAGAGAATGACCAGAGGCTTAATGCAACCTGAATGCTATGGGACATTACTGATGCTCACGGGTTGTTCCAAATCGCTCCCCTCGGGACCGTGGGAGCATTGCACCCCTGGAAGACCCCATGGCTCATTGAAAGGGGTCAGAGGCGAAGCGCTCTGCTCCATTAGCAGCCTACTCATGATGGATGAATGAAGAGAGGGAGGGATGGAGAGAGGGAACGGTGCCCTGCAGAGCGCATGGGGAACAGGGTGCCACTAGGGACCTCCTCTTGGAAGCATGAATGGTGGTAATGGGTGGTAATGGGAGCAGACACAGGTGGAGTCAAAGGTGAACATAGTGTTTTAGGTCAGCATTCCCTGATGCGCTTTGCCTTTGAGTGGATGTAGAAGGCTTTGCGCAATGGCAAATGGGATATAAATAGAATCTAGTATGTCTGAATTTATGGACTATAATGAAAAAAAGTATTATATATAAAGTAATACCATTGTTCATTTAAAATTATCCATAATATAGGCCTATACAAATGTCAATTTTTTTTAAACATGTAACAAATAACTGTATGCAGATTTGACTCCATGATTGACGTGCAGTCTACTTTGTTGCCAAAAATACTTAATATGATATTATGTGCCATGTACTGTTTGAGCTTAAATAAGATCACTGTTTTTGCTCTACTCTTTTTATAAACAGTCTTTTAGTACTTTTACTCCAGAATATTGAGAGAATATATAAGATGGCTGCTTCTATTATGTACAACAGTCTGGTATGTGATAGACTAATCTTTGGTTTTTAATTGAATTAAAAAGACGGTGAAAATACATGTGACAAATGCCAATTTCCAATTGTACATACAGCATAGTGAAAGAAAAGCATGTTTGCTAAGTCAATTACAGTCTGTCATATCAACTGATTTGAATGAGAAAACAGGATAAGCAGCAGCTAGTCTTAGCCCTAGTTTGCATAACCATCAAACATGGCAACAGCACAAAGTAATGCAATGACACAGTGCTATGAGGGAAGGCTTGGCTCGCAGCCCAGATTTTGGCTATATCCAATTTACTGTTTCTCAACCAGGTCTTGGGTCCCCCTAGTATTCTTAAAATATAAATTTTAATGTTTTTTTTCTGGTCCAAGATGTGTGATACAGCAGTATGAGTAATCAGATAAATGGGAGCCATCTCAGAGGAGAGCAGTCAACATGGCTGACTGGATCAAAGTCCCATCGTCTGTGTACCATGACGCTTATCTCTGCTAGCCTCGCCACCAGATAGCATTGCTAATTTGTTGAGCCACTGGTGAAGCCACAAGGTGACTCCTTACTCCCGTCGTTTGAGGGAAAACTACTTAAAAATCTGTCCGACTAGGAAATACCACTACTGTTAATCAGGAAATATAAAACGGCAGCGTGGAGGTGGCATGTGCGCAGCGTAGCATTTCAGCCCGACAAGCTAGCATAACTAATAGTGATGCTACAGCGGTATCAAAAGTGTTTCCCTGGCTTTAAGGCCAAGAGGACGAAGAGGGGTGCATGCGAGTTTAAGAGTGTGTGTATGTGTGTGTTATGTGTGGCTTGGAATGAGGGAGGGAAGGAGAGAGAAGGAGAAAGAGAAAGAGAGAACCTGTGTGGGAGGAGGCAGCTATGCTAGCTCCTAGGAGAGGCTGGGAGGGCGAAGGGTCATTATTGACTGAATGAATTTTTAAAGAGGGCCCTCGTCGGGGGGTGGGAGGGGCAGTGTGTCTGTGTATGTGTGTGACTATGCGTGTAGAGTCATAGTGAATACTATTCCACAACATAGCACTCCTCTACACTCCATATTTCCACTCTTCTCTATTGTGCCAACGTACATAAATGCCCACCATAAACCACCTCAAGCCCCATGACTGATTTAGACCCTTCTGCTCCTCCATATAGGCTCTATAGTTTCCAGGCACACCAGTAAAGCCTTATTGATTGCCCTTTCACACCCTTTAACAATCAATGGCGGACCTGGTTTCAGGAGGAGAGCCTCTGGGAGGAAGGAGGTAGAGTCGAAGGAAGTGAGAGAAGGAGACGAGGAGCGCGGTCGGAGAGGAAAACAACAACAACAACAGTGAGTCCTTGGTTTTTCCTTGGGAGGTGGTAGAAGGACTCAGAGAGGGTAGGGACGGGGTGGTGGGGGTTACCTAAGGCCACAACCTCCAGCTCTGTGGATGTTAGGAGCGAGGCCAGCCGTGCTGCAAGACGCACCCAAAGGCAGTGCATGTTGAGCGGGGGAGAAAGATAGGGAGAGATCGGGCGGGGGGAGCGGTGGTGGAGGGGTTGGCGTTGGATGTTGTGGTGGGCTTGGAAATGCTCTGTATGCTCACTGACCCTGGCAGATAGCAGACGAAGGGAGGAGGGGGGTATTCAATCATACTAATGAGGGAAGGAGGGAGGGAGGACAAGAGGAAGAGAGGGATGAAAGGAAAAAGGCAGCAAAGCAGAAAAAAAAAAAAAAAACGGCGGTGGGGAGAGATGCTTTGGCAGTGCCAGGCAAACACCCTGCTTCTCTAGCCCCCCAATACCCCACCCCCTCCCCTCCTACCCTCACAACATCTATACACACACACTCGCGCTATCTATCTCTGCACACACACACAGGCTCCCAAGTGCAGCCACACTCATTAGTGCCAGAGAGACCCGCTGTTGGATAGAGCTGAAACACCAGCTCAAAACACCCCTCTCTCTCTCTCTCTCTCTCTCTCGCTTTCTCTTTCATTCTTTCCCACTGTCCCTCACCCCCTTGCTCGCCTCAGTCTCCCCCTCTCTTCTGTCTTTATGCTCCCTCCATCCCTGTCTTCCCTCCATCTTTCTCAGCCAATTTGGCCCTCTGTTGTTTTCCCCTTTCCTCTCTTTATTCCTTTCGCGTTCGCTCCCATAGCTCCTACTTTATCATCTGTCCACTTGATTCTATACACAATGCTCAGCTGTCATCTATCCTTTATCATTTCTTCAGTTTTCTCCTCGCAATGCCTTTCCATCTCTTCTTACCTCCCTCCCACCCCTCTCTCTCTCTCTCTCTCTCGCTCTCCTTCCTCGCCCATCCATTTGAGTCCCTGCACAATCCTCCCCTCCTATCCTCGCTTGTCTCTGCTCCCGTGGTGGAGGGGTGATTTGGAGGATTAGGCCGGTGGCAGGGTTGTTGCTGTGTCAGTCTAACAGGCAGGGATCTGGACCAGAGCTCAGTCCAAATCCCTTCCTCCACGCCTGCCTGCCTGGCCACCGAATTAGCGGCTTCGACTCTTTTCCATCTTTCATCTCGCTCATCCTTTTCTCTATCTATGCCTGTCGTCTCCTCCTCCTGTATGTTCCCTGTCAACGTGTTTTCTCTATCTGGCGCCTTCTGGTGTCCCCACATTTTCCAATGCCACTTTTGTGAATCAATTTTTTATTATTTATGGCTCTTTTCTATCCTGCATACTCAGAGAAAAAGGTACAACAAGCTTGCTGAGGGTATTACATTTTGATACCTCAACCAAGAAACATGATCACATCACCCCACAGTGTAAGGTTTTTGTACACCACCTGCCACATTTTACGTATTTTAAGGCACAGGTCTTGACCTTTACTGCGCTGTTGACCTTTTAACCCTAAAGAAGCAAGGAACACAATGTGGAAAAGTTATTTTTAATGCATCCATTCCAGTTGGAGGGAGATAATGGCAATCTGAGCAAGTTAAATTCAACTTCTGTTCTTCCAACCTTTCTCTTAAAGTGGTGGTAGTCCTTATTGTATGCCAAGAAAACACCTTTAAAAAAAATCCTTAGCTGGCTTAAAAATGTCACTCTTCGTCATAACCCAATCCTTCTTAAACTATCAGGGGGTAAATGCTCTTTTTTAATTGCGGCTCTAGGCAAGTATACAGTCAATCCTCTTGGATAAGTGAGTTGCTTCTTTAGCAGCCTTAGGGGGGGCTAAGAGAAGCAGGTTTACTTTGCTTTTCAATGTGCAATAGGTCACAAAACAGGGATGACTAGCAGGTATCCTCTTGGCTATTTTTTCAATACAACTATCATTTAGAATTAAAAAATATATATACTATCACCAATAAAGTAGATAGAGACTAACAGGGGTGGATGATTCTGCTTAACTTGGAACTGGTCTGGTTTTCAATTAGTAACAGTAAAATTATAGATGTAATGACCTTGCCAAATGGCTTTACTCAACAAGTTCTCTGACCGTAACAACCAGGTCATCGGTCACTTTCATGTGATCTCTAAATGTTTAGGGAAAGGTCAGAGTTGGGGTTAAAATGAATAATTTCTTGCTTGTTATGGCTGTATCCTGTTGAAGTTTTGCCCCTCTTCTACGTTCAGTGAACAAGAGAGAGGAGTGATGGTTCAATGAGTAATAGACTGAATGATTATATTTTTACAGCTTTTTTATTCTAAAACACAAATAAATGCAACTACACAAGTATAAAACCAAAAAGTCTGACTTTTCTATTTTCCTCCTCCTCTGCTTTGTGTCAAACCAATGCATGTGCGTTAAACAAATGGCAGGCTGGGTTGTATGTGTGTGTTCAGACACGAGTTATATCTCTCAGACGGAACTGCACCACACTGACACTCCAGTTGTTTTTATATAGTTTCACCCATACATGTTATGTGATGCTGTCGTCCAAACACCCTGTATGAAATAGTCAGAAGTCATTATTGAGAAGGATTATTGTTCAATGAGTCCATAAAGTTTTTTAGGAAAATGTTACAAATTTTGACAAGGAGACAGTAAGTGGTCTCCTGTATTAAGGTCTAATATATATATATATATTTTGGTCCACCCCAATCTTCTTATTATACCAACGTTGTTACTACCTGACTTCCTCAATTACTGCTATTGTTAAGCTGCAGTGCTAGTGCTAGTGGGTTGTTTTTCAGCATGTTGTTATTCAAGTGGTCTGACAGGAAACAAGAATTCTTCCCTCTTCTCTGACCAGTCCTGTGTTTTCAGACAGGTATGATTGACAGTTGTAATTACCAATCATAGTTAAGGTTTCATTAGATTCAACTCTACTGCCAAAGTCTATGGCTCTGGACAGAGGGTTGGAAACAGTGACATGTCAGGTTAACAGCTTCTGTATTTGGTGTTTTGATGTGGAGAGAGTTCCAGAAGGAAGGTGTGTACTTTCAAACTGTGGCATTTTTCCCCACAGACTTTGGTTCCTGTCGCTGGAAACATGAACACATATTTACAGGGCACTGTCGCCTCACAGCAAGAAGGTCCTGGGTTCAATTCCAGTGCTGCCTGGTGTGGTCCATTCTGTGTAGTTTGCCTGTTCCTCCCACTGTCCAAAGACATGCACCTTAGTAGGTTGACTGGTCAGTCTAAATGAACCATAGGTGTGACTGTGTTAGTGAATGGTGTTAGTTGAATAGTTCAGCCCTGTAGTGAAGAAGGCCAAGCAGGTTTAGAAGATGAATGAATGAATAAATGTAAAAGCAGAGGTCGCTGCTGGTCAGTATGGTGATCAGTTTACAGTGGTGGAATGTAACTGTGTACATTTACTTAAATACTTTATACTTCTGAGATACTTGTACTTCACTCTTTCCACTGTTTCTTACTTCATACTTCTACAGCATCTCAGGTGGATATATTATACTTTTTACACCTCTATGCTTCCATGTATCTTTATTTACAAGTTACTTTCAAGATATCCAGTATACAGTACTTAAAATAAGCCCTGTTATTACCAACTGCAACATTAAATATGCATTAATGCATCAAATAATTAGAATCTATCATGATGTAGATGATTCTGAAATGGAAAGTTTTCCTTTTGGTACAAAATAGAAGCCCTTTTTTTGTATTCCAATATGTGGATGGATTATAAATACCTTCCCCAACTGTCTCGGTTGTCCACGTGCATGATAATAGCATATAGACTGATTTATATGTAGAAGACTTCGGATGGATTTTCCACTACAATCCGTTTGCCTGCTTCTGGGTTCTTTGGTGCTACTCTTCCGTTCCTCAACACTAGCATTGGTGTAAGAAAACAAGTTACTGTTGGCACAGGAATGAAGTTAACTAACTTAGGTAAAGTTTTGAACAGGGACTTTTACTTGCAATAGTGAATTGCTATTTTTAATTAAGTAAAAGACTCAAGTTCCTCCTTCACCACTATTTGGCATCCACTGTATTGCCTACAAAAAGACTAAAGACTTAACCATAATATAATAAAATGGAATTAGTTTTTGATACACTTCTCAGGTAGATTTTGTGTTCACTTTAATTTTAATTAGTCTCTCGGACAGTCTTTAAAACTTTAAACTACACCAAAGGAAAAGTGACAGCAGAAGAATAAATAGGTAGTGGGTACCGTTCATATGAGGGGCTTACTGCTGCTGGATGATTGGACAGAATGTGTGTGACTGAGACCCAGCAGCGGAGGTATTCGCAGTCATTTCGTGGTGCTCTGTTTCTGTACCAGGCTGACTGGGCCAGGCCCTGGGGAGAGGCGTAGGTTACACCGACGCCGTCTGAAGGACACTGTGGATGTGGGCATGAGAGAGAGCCCGGGAGTAGAAGAGACAGAGAGATATTACCAAGGTAAACAGCTATTGTATAAGGCGCTTTTCTTTATGCATGTGTGACACCCGGCATTAATGCGACATGTGTACACTGCTAATGTACCTAGGAATGCACAGACACATGCTAATAGCTTTACACAGAGAATGACAAAGGAGTGGAGTCCACACCTATGGATTCACTGGCACAGGAGAATGGTCGGCTTTATATCAATCTCATGAATAGAAGCCTGATCAAGGCCAATAGCTCATCAAAAAGAGATGACGTCCTGACAAGAATGTTACACAGGTGCGAGTGGGCGAAACTACATTTCACTGTTTTTCATGTTACAGTAAAAGGATTGTTTGACAGTATCTGAGAGAATGTGGTGACAAACTGTCATGTTTTATTGTTTAAATACTCTTTTCACCACATCAGTAAACAGGTATATATTAGACCTTTAAAACAAGACTTATGTGTTTCTATTGTAGTCATACCCTTCAATCTAAAAAGCAGTTTTCCACATTTAATATTTTATTTACCTTCAAGTAGTTGAAAAAAGTGCTGTCTTTATGAAACACTGTTGGTGTTGCTGCATCTGATCCTTAGAATGTGTTTTGGATGTGCCTTTTAATTGTATTTGATAGAAAACAGTTTACCACCGTGTCCAACCAATGAGCATTTAACGTAAAATTCAAGGATTTTTCTCAAGACACCTCACTGTAAAATAAACTATACAGGTTTAACGGTAAAAAATTTAAGTGACAATTTGCAGTGATGTTTTTAAGTAATTCCAACTGAAATATTAATGCGTAAACACCACAACACTTTTGTTATTTGATTAACTCAGTTACTTTAGTATACCATTATCTCTTCCAGTTTTATAATCAAACAGTTTATTGTAAAATCTAGGACAAGGTCGATATGTGAAAAAGCAGTTTAACCATCTGTAGACTCTGTAGAGTTCCGTTCACTGTAAACAGCAGGAGTTTGTGAGATGTGTTTTGCTGGAGCTGTAAAATCGTGATATTAGATGTAAAACAGGTTCAGATGTCTGATTATGTGATGAGTCTGTGTCCTGAGTGGGTGTGGCTGAAAAGAAAAGCCATGACACCATGAGTGATGCTCACCGTGTCAGTAGAGATAGGGTGGGACTATAACATAACAGACTTAGCCTGCTCTGCACATGAACTTATAGCAATCCACTTCTACTTTAGATTGAAAGGTAACCTGCTTTCACTGTAGATAGATAGATAGATAGATAGATAGATAGATAGATAGATAGATAGATAGATAGATAGATAGATAGATAGAT
>JAPQRQ010000016.1:4669945-4681278 GCA_037367365.1 Apogon talboti
TTCTACAACACTGATTCACCAGTAAAACCCATGGAGTTGGATCAGTGACAGTGGATGGACACACTGGGTTTATGTTCGTTTAATGATATCTTTGCTGAAAAAGTCACCTCTTCTTCAGTTTTCTCTGTCTTTGATATAATTACCATCAACTTTAATCTGAACATGTTCAATAAATTACATATAGGAAAATAACTGAATTTCTCTGGAAACAAAAGCAAAATTACAGGAGATAATATTATAATAAATGGTGATAAATCACTTAAAAAAGGTTAAATAGAAAGGAAAATCGATTAAGGAGCTGCCATAGGAATAACTCTGGGTCTTTATGGGTTAAGCTGACTGTTAAATGGAATGGAGGATGTCTGCAAATAACAATTCCATTAAAAAAAAAAATGTTAGTTTTCACATAATGAAATAAACAGAGAAAATCTGTGAAGCATCATATTTGGGAAGATGAAACCGGAAAACTTTAGACACCTTGAGTTTGCAGGCCCCTTACCTTCAGACTGTAACAATAATGTTTTTTAGCCTGTGCAGCTGCCTGGCCTTTCCCTTCCTCCTGACAAAAGAAGAGGAAGGCTAATTTTACCCTGGCTGCTGTCTGCAGTGGAGCCACTGAGCCACAACACTGGTGTACTGCAGACACCACCTCCCAGCATGCCATCTCTCTCCCCTCTCTCCCCGTAAGCCGGTCAACTCCAGCAACACAACCATCATTAAAGCGTTCTGGCTGATCACACGCTTTAATTGGACCGTAGCAGTGGCCCGGGCAAAATGGCGCCTTGTTAGCTCAGCTGCAGAGCAGAGCGAACGCACAAACAAACAAGCAAACAAATGAGGATATAAACAAACCCCATGGAAGCTCACTTGGAACGTGTAGAGTGGTAAGAAGCAAAGAGGAGGCTGACCTGCAAACACAGGAACTGACGAGGAGACAAGTAGTAATATAGTGTAGAGAGATCAGGGGCTCCGCTATCTGCTCCATTTATTTTAGACTGATTTCTGAAGAGGTTTGTTTTTCACTGTGCAACAAGTAAGAGAACACCTAAAAATGACATTAATAGAGTAGTATCAGTAGGTATTTCAAGGCAAATTAGAGTTTCAAGCTGTCTTCAGTAGCAATGATTTCTCCTCTGGGACTTTTAAAGTGTGAATATCAAAGTTTACCCACTAAAACTTGTGCTTATTTAAAGCATTTAAGCATCAACGTGAATGAGATGTCTCAACATTTGCATCTATGGATAATAATATTAGCACAAAAGAATTCCAAAAAATTGACAATAGTTTGCTCTCCTCTTCACTCCCCGGTGGTGTTTAATTTGAAAGGCAGGAGTGTGTGTGTGCATTGTAATATTTTCCATTTAGCGCAGAGGGACTTGGAGAATTCGGTGGGTCGTTTCACTTTCACGCTTTGCTGAAGCAAAAGCGAGGACCATCTGACAATAGATGCTACGAGTCACCTTGGTGCTGCTTTTATCCTAACAGGGTGGATGATAATTCAAGGTTGTTAATGCCGCACAGTCACTGCTAAATCAAGAGCTTTAGGTACAATGCTGCCTAATCCACAGACAGCAGTATGCTCCTGTTGCTTTAGTGATTTCAAAGATAACAGTTATGATTCTCACATTACTCATTTCATCTTGCCTCTGGCAGGAAATAGGCACCTTACTTAAATTCTCTTTCGCAGGTGATGGATTGTTGTCAGAGAGACTCGGGGTAAAGTCACAGTTGACTTGTCTTGTCATCTTGATCATTTTTTTGTTCTAAAAATGACATTTAAGATGAGATTTTACAGAACACCTTAAAATTTGAATTTCTTTTGCCATGATAAAAATCACAACTTGGAAAAATGCATTTGAGAGGATGCATGGGTCTAGGACCTCAGCTCCAACATGAAGCCAAAGCAGAGATATCAGCTATGATACTGCTGATGGTCACAAGGATTGGCCTCAAAGAGCTCTGGCTCCCATAGACTTACACTGAACGTCTCTGTAAATACCAAGTCTTTTTTTTTTTTTTTGGTGTAATCCATTTTATTTTACCCTCTAACAAGTGTTATGGTGATTCATCTTTAAATTTCTTCTCCACGCCTTAATTTATACTATATTGATTTCAGGTTTGATTAACAGGTCTATATGACCGCTCACTCATTTGTCAAATCAGACTTTCGAAGAATTGGTTATGTTATTTAGAAAACACATTTTATTTCCAACAGACAGCTGCACTGTAGTTTTGGTCAATAGTTTCCACTAGCAGGATTGTAACATGACTTTGTTACTCAGTGCTGGACCTTCTTACCAAGTCATTAAGCTAGCACTTAGCATTAGCTCTGACCCCTCTGGCTCACATAGTTCTGCCCCTGTTGTCCAAATATGGTCACTTTTCTTACTCCTCCTGCTTAAAACCCAAAAAGTCAGAAGGATCATGAGGCCCCGCTTTCACAGTCCGTATTCATCATGATTGCACCAACCTACATGTTATTCTGTGGGACTTCAGCTAAAAACTGCATGTGCATTAAATGTGGAGGAGTTTAAGGATCTCGGGATCTTGTTCATGAGTGAGGGTAGGATGGAGTGGGAGATCGACAGGTGGATCGTCTGTAGTGATGCGGACGCTAAACCAGTCTGTTGTGATGAAGAGGGAGCTAAGCTGAAAGGCGAAGCTCTCAATTTACCGGTCAATCTATGTTCCGACCCTCACCTATGGTCATGAGCTCTGGGTAATGACCAAAAGAATGAGGTCACGAGTAGAAGCAGACGAAATGAGCTTCCTTCACAGGGTGGGCGGGCTCAGCCTTAGAGATGGGGTGAGGAGCTCGGAGGGACTCAGAGTAGAGCCTCTGCTCCTCCACATCGAGAGGAGCTAGTTGAGGTGGTTCGGCATCTCATGAGGATGCCTCCCAGACGCCTCCCTGGTGAGGTGTTTTGAGCATGTCCATCTGGGAGGAGACCTCAGGGCCGACCCAGGACACGCTGGAGGGATTCTATCTCCCGCTGGCCTGGGAACGCCTCAGGATTCCCCTGGAAGAGCTGGGGGAAGTGTCTGGGCTCCTCTGCTGAGGCTGCTGCCCCCCGTGACCCAGACCCAGACCCACACCCAGACCCGGACCCGGATAAAGACGACGAAAACAAAAATACCAGCAGATTTATACAAATGATATTATTGTATAGTTTATGTATAAATTATTGAGTGACATACATTTCACATACATACATAGGACGCCTGTGGGTGAATGCACCACTGCATAATTATTAATATTAGATTCTATGTGTGGAGTTAGATCCTCTTAAATCTTATACACTTGACCTGTAAGGTTGCAGATTTAGCCAATAATTTCTGTTGATGGTCTGAACACAAATACAGTTTTCATTAAAAAAAAACACATTGGTAATTGTTCAGTTGTTAAGATGCATAACTGCAGAGGAAGTTTTGCTGTGTGGAAAGGACATGGTTATTTGTTTGTTTCAGCTTTTACAGACTGTATTGTCCCTCGGGCGTGCATTAATAAACAGCCCCACTGGTGATGTGAAGTTATGAAAGCTCTACAGTGAAGTAAGTGATGAAATTTTGAACACCATCGATTATCATGTCTTTAACAACTAGGGAAATAAGGCCCGGGTTGAAAATAACAGTAATCAGCCTTGAAGCACCCTCGGTAGTTGAGCAGTGTGTTGTTTTGTTGGGAAAGGTTGCGTTCAGGGCTGTGCTGTAGTGCTCTCAATGTAGCGCACTAAACAGGACACCTTATTCAGGACATGTGAGAGAGGAGAGGAGAGGGAGGAGAGGAGCGCTGCCTCCCTCCCTCTGACTCTCTGACCTTCTCAAAATGGGTAGAGCAAGAGAGAGCAAGCAGAGGGAGGAGTGCAGCGGGGGAGAGGCCATTTATCTAGCTTTCCCCCCCACCATCTCATCACACCGTCACCACACCACCACCCAAGTGGGGCAGTGAAGCTGAAGGTGAGAGCAGCTCATCCCCGCTGCAGACACGGGATCAGACCTGTCGCTGCTTCCCTCACTCCAAAACCAACAAACCTTCCTGCTCATGCACGTACTGATATTCAGAAATGAAACAGTACAGCAGATTATTTGTCAGATGAACGCAAATTCAACACGCGCAGACTGGCTATAACACTTGCCCATCCATCACAGTCGCCTAGGGCTCTGCTGATCCTCCTACCCACAGCTAAATATGTGTGTGTATGTGTGTGTACGCGGCGCTCGGAGGGGGCGGTGCGTGGAGCAGACATGCCTGGCTGATCACACTGCGCCAGGGCCTCCCAGACGAACTGTCATCACCAATTAGCACAAATACTAACAACTGACATGCCATAATGTAGGCTCAGTATAGTGGCAGCGCTGACTTAAATAGATAATATACTGCAGCTAATTTATACAGTTCAAAGTAGGAATACAGTATGGTTCTGTTTCCCTACAGATCAGCAGGAAAAGGTTAATCCTTACATTTTATGTTTACATGACAATTATGGTCAACAGTTACCACAGATATATATATATATATATTTTTTTTTTTACAATAAACTGCTGCAACAGTCAAGTATTCTTATGAAGTAATGCTGTTATACACAGCCCAGCCAAAAAAAGTCATTTCATTGGGCTGCCTCCAGCTTTGATTAGAGGACACATTTACCATCGCATTGTTTATGTCGCACAATGCTTATGCAATATCAGAATAAATGGTGCAAGATTCATGACCAGAGCTGCAAAATTCATCACAGTGATCTTGTACTGATGATGGAGAGTCTGAGTGACATGTACAGTCTAATCCACCAGATCCCAAAGATTCTCAATGGGGTTCAGGTCTGGACTCTGTGGAGGCCAGTCCATATGTGAAAATGATGTCTCACACTCCCTGAAAACCACTCTTTCGTAATTAGAGTTGGATTCATCCCAGAATATGTCTGTGCCACCAAAGAAAGAAAATGACTGATGTTCAACCCTGGTCATTCAGTGTATGCAGGTTCACTTGATCTCATGTAAGGACACATCATGTAACTGAACCTAGGCCTGAACAACTGATCATAACACTGCCCCCCCGTAGGCACTAGGCATGATGAGTCGTCACTCCATCCACCTCTGATTGTCCCATCACTCTGGACCACTGGTCAATCTGGACTCATCAGACCACATGACTGAAGATTAGAAGACACAGTGTTATTTTTGCCACATGTACATTTTTGTTTGAAGGATAAAACTTTATGATACCATAATGTGTGTAAACAGTGAGTTTCTCACTTAATTCAGCCTGTGGACAAGTAGCATTAATTTGTTGGTGGTTGTGGGTGCATGCTGGTGTAACTTCCCCTTGTCAGTGTCAGTTTCACTGTCAGTCCTATCGACAACCCTCTGAAGAATGGAGACTTTTGAAAATGCTGACCCTGTTTCAGCCTGTACGTCTGGAGATGCATTATAACATTAGTGGACAGATATACATACTTTACAGACTGTGCTCCTGCAGTGGATTGAGATATTATTCAAGCAGTTTGTTTCATTCCCATCAGCTCATGTAGTAATGTCACATGTTTCAGCCACATTTGGAGCTAATTTCTGAATCTTTGCTAAAATGCCAGTGCAGATTGTGTTGATGTAACTTTAGATGCTGTCCTTTAACGCCGTCCACTTCTGGAACCTCCGCCTCACCTTCATCATATTCATCTTCATCCCCGTGCTGAGGGAGACTCAGCCCGTCCTCTCCAGTCTGCAGGCTCCTGCCTCTCTGCTGTCTTCACACGGAGCAGACAGTGAATCATGACTAAAAGTAGGTTCACCAACAAACTTCAAACAAATAGCAACAACAGAGTTTTTGCTATGCTGCTTTTTCTGATCTTGTCGTTAATATTGCAACACACATCTAGTCTAATACGCTACAGTAACAACGTGGCTCGCATCATCTTAAAAGAAAGAATATCACAAGCTTTAGACAGCGCTCTCCACTATCATCTCCAAAACATTTAATGAGGAAATACCTTTTTGGAAAAACATCCCTCTACAAGATCTCCACAGATGCAGAGAATGAAGTCAAGGAGCACAGAAGACACTCACAGAGAAAAATAACATCTTACTAAGACACTAAACATTGCTTTTCCCTTTAATTTTTCAAGCATCTGTGTCTTTCTTAGTTCATTTCACCCAGCCATGAATAGATGTTTGGCATCATCAGTGCGGCTCCACCTGCCTTACTGACTTCCAGAGGTGTGAAAGAAGGTGGCAGAGAAGCACAGCTCGAAGAATAATCAGTGTAACACATCACCCCTGCCATCCGCCGCGGCTCTCTCTGCACCGCAGCTATCAAACTGTGCAGCTTGCTCAATTAGCAAACAGTTAACTGGTACAATCCGCCTTGAGTGTCCCTCGCCAGAAGCTCACATCTTTTCCATTTTGACGCTTGGACGTCGCCCAGGACCTACCGATGTGGAAAATAATAACAATACTGGGCTGTGGACTTGGATGTGTAACTCTAGCATGGTGCAGTGATGATTGTGTGTTAAAGAGAGAGGGGGGCTTGTGCTGTTAAAGTGTGGCAGCGCTGCGGAGAGTGTGTGTGGGGTAATGGGGTGTGTGTACGAGGGGGGCTTGAGGCCATTGGTGCTAGATAAGACTCCATCAGCCTGAGATGTATAAATAGCTTTGCCCTGGTTTGGTTGCTGGCACCCTCTGAAAATCACACACACATGTATGTACGATACACACACATACGAACACACACATTCACAAAGTAACCCTGATCCAGTTGCCACCATGCACTCTTTCCTTGTGGTTTGGCTGCCCTTCAAGAAGTGTGTGTGTGTGTATGTGTGTGTGTGTGTGTGTGTGCCTATTTGGGAAAGGGTGTTTGCCGAGCTGGCTCTATCTGACCTCTCTCTCTCTGTGTGTGTGCATGAGTGTGTGTGTGTGTGTGTGTGTGTGTGTGTGTGTCGGTGAGGGTCCATGTGTACACTTTAATACCCTGTTTGGCTCTCTCTGCAAACAGATGGAAAAAAGGTTTTGGTTAACTGCTGTAAATTACGAGTATGCGCATGTTTACACCTGTATGTCTGCAGCAAAGGGCTAGTAAACACACACACTCAAATAAAACAGGAAAGGCGTTGGCACGTGCGCTTTTACGTGATCCGATTTCAGGGCTGGAATCCTCACTTCTAAATTTCCTCCATCTTCAACCAAACTTTCCGTCCCTCATCAGGAGAGGATGTGAAATTCTCCAAAAGCTCTTCTAATCCCTGACAGCTTTTCTGTTTCTTCCTGCGTCACAGCCATATTGTCCTAATCTTAAAGCCTCTCACCGGACTGCTGGAGTCTCCGTTTCACACATTGAAGAGGCCAGAAAAACCGCCGAGTGCTCGATGGGCTGTGGTTTTAGAGGGTTGGAGAGGGAATGAAACGGCCTGAGATGTCATTTCAGAAGGGTCAGAGGAATGGATACAGTAACTAGAATGCTTTTGAAGAGTACAAACCGGACCGGGTCCCTTATGTCCTCAACCTGACGGAGGTTTTTCAGCTGAATGTGAGGGAGAGATGATGACAGCAGGCCAGAAAGAGAGGTTCTCTAACATTTCATTTTAAGCGGATAAACAGTAATGTTAATTATACTTTCATAGCCTTTGTTGTGCAAGGCAGCAAATTCAACAATATTGTTATTAAAATATAAAAATTAACTGAAGAATGATTAGGAAACATCAGACAATAATAACTGGAATGGCTTTAGAAACCAATTCCAGTAACTCAAGATAAAAGGAGTAAAACCAAAATAAATAATAAAAAGCTTTCTGAATAAAACATGAGTATGTCTATCAGCTGATAGTGGCTCAGCCAGCTTTATGTACTCAAACATTAATCTCATTCATTGTGAGTAAGATCCATAGGTGTCCATCAAGGGTTTGTTAATGTGAATAAAGCACTACCTCTCATTTTAGTATTCCAATCTTAAGCTCCAGGTTACTCTTTTTTTGTGTTTCTGGTGACTTATACTAAAGCATATTAGATGAATTTACTAGAATTATTACAGGTATTTATTTTGTCCAGTTCATTCTAATGAATCTCAAACATTTCAATAATTTAACTTTTTATGTACACACATTCACAGTTATTGACTCAAACACCAGCACTGATAAGAGCCTGCTGCACTTTTTGCCACCAGTACAGTGGTGGGTGAGGCAAGGGATATTTAGTTTGATGCCATTTGTAACATTACCACCAGAGGCCACTAGATATTACACAGGGAACCTTCAAAGCTGCAGTGCTTGACCCATTTTTTAGCATCATGGGGCAAAAATTCATAATTACCTTTGAGTATATTGTAATTCAACTGGTCTAAGTCACATGACATTGTGCATATATTCCTTTAGGATATCTACTTTGTGATGCAGGTTTTCAGACAGGGGGAGGGGTTAAATACATGATTGACAGAAGGAATTACCAATTGCTGTAGTGGCTTTACTTTACCTAAATGATGTGAAATGACGTCCGGTCATCTGTGTTTATATTTAGTCTTTTGGATAAAGAGGAGCGAGCTACAGACAAATGGTGTGTATTTTCCGTTTTGGCCTTCAGTGTTTGCTCTTTTTACGATGTTCATTCATTCACTGATTCACTCTCTGAGCTGCTTCATCCTCTGGAGGGTCGTGGCAGTGCTAGAGTCTTTCCCAGCTACCAGTTCATCACAGGGCTGACATTCTGCTCACATTCACGCCTACAGGCCATTTAGAGAGACCAAATTAACCTATAGCGGTGTTTGTGTATGTTCGAGATAGGACCCAGCCTTTCAACACAGAAATGACTGCAAAATGACATTGACCAATCAGATGCACCTACATATACTCACACTTGGTTTACCTGATGATCAGCTATTGTTTGCATGCTAATACAGCTGCTAATACAGCTACATCATATACTGTAAATGGCTTTTTTGCACCAAAATGAGTGTAGAATTTATGATTATGAGCAATAACCAATCAGATTTATCTGCATCGTCTGTTTGATGCTGTTTAAAAAATGTTAACACTATAAACGCTAAACAAAAGTGGTGACCATGAACATCATAACTACTAAATTCTTAGCATCTTACCATTAGCATGGCCTATGTCACCTGAATACAGTTTATTCACATTCACCAGCAAAAGAGTCACACCTAAGTGATACATAGAGTTTTGTAAGTATTTATTCAATTCACATTCAAGTTATTGTTTTTTCCTGATGCAATTTTTCATTCTAGTCCCTGTATTTGAGCTCATAAATACTGTGCATTGTGTGCGAATCACATATGCACATTTTCCCAAAGTGCAAACCCTGACACCAGTACAGAGTAAGGGCAGAATGTGTGTGTCTACATGCATGTGTGGGACTGACTCGTATGTCCCCGCAGCCGTCTGGCACCCCTGCCACTGACCTGGACACTGGTGTTGCCAAGATACTGGCAAGTAATGGAGTGTGTGTGTGTGTGTGTGTGTGTGTGTGCGTGTGTGTGTGTGTGTTTGTATGTGTGTGTGTGTGTGTGTGTGTGTGTGTGTGTGTGTGTGTGTGTGTGAGAGAGAGATGAGGCATTGTCTACACATGTACGTATATCTAAACTTTCTTCTGTTTATAGAATCTGTACTGTCGATCAAAATAACCACCTACGCAGATAAATCAAGTGGTTGAATATTGCTAATGTATGGGATGCTGATGTGTGTGTGGGTGTGTGTGTGTCAGGCTGTAATCACACATTGTAGGTGTTGGCTAATTACAAGAGAAGTCCAGAGGTTCTCTTCCAGAAGGAACAATCATTTATTTCCTGCAAGTCCACTATCTTTATAATACCCATATATTTAGACTACTAAACAGAAAAATAAATAATTCACACAAGTCAAAAGAAAAGCAAAAAAAAGCCACCTGACCTGAGGGGGAGCGCTTGACTCTGCATGGAAATGATCTAAAAACTCACTGCATGCATAATATCATAAGAACATTTCTGTACTTTATCTGTTATTTTTATAGTTTATCATGGGAATTTACTTATAACAGAAATATTTTCTTTGTAACTTCACACTGATGCTTTTGTGTGAAGTCTCAGGAATGAGCCTAATGCAAATCCTGCATTAAAGTTAGACTCTTTTCCAAGTCTTTTATTTCATTGCATTGACTTGTCACTTTTCCTGATGATAGTTTTTGTCATGACTGTATAAGCCGGTGGTCGCAAACTTTTTCAGCTCAAGACCCAAAAGAGAAATTTGGTGTCTCCTCCTGCCACAAACTTAGAAAAATACATCATGAATTACTGCACATCCACATTTTTTCTGACTCTTCCACTGTCAAAACACTGTCTCTGAATGTCTTTTTTAATGTCATTTTTGACGTCTTGTGTCTTCGGTGTCGTATTAATCTTGTTATGTCTTTAACATTTTTACTTCCTGTTACATCTATTTTTGCACTTTTTGCTTAATTTTTTCATATCTTTTATGCCATTTTAATTATTTCATACCTTTTACACCTGCATTTGACATGGCTTTAATAAGGTCACCATTAATAAACCCAGAAAAATGAACTCACTTATGACAACATTGTTATAAAATTTCCTCCTCCAACTGGCGCCCATATAAAAACACCCCTGTGACCCATTTTGAGTCCTTGACCCTAAGTTTGGGAAACACAGCTGTCATAAGGATGATTGGCCGAGTCTGGTTCAGTGCAAAGAAACATTTGGGAAAAACCGAACACCTTCTGTAACTTGTTTTGTTTTGTTATTTTGTATGAATCTGGTGCCCAATTCTCAGCTCAGTTTTGTTCTGTTCTGTGTGAAAACAAACCTGTCATCCAGACCAGTCAACACAGAGTCACTGCTGCTTTGCGCTATCTTCTGTGGAGCACTTAAAGGTCCACCATGGAGGATTTAGGGGCATTTTGGGGAGTCCGATTATAATAACAGAATATAATTTGCATTAATACATTTTTAATAGTGTACAATCACCTGAAAATGAGTTTTGTTGTGTTTCCTTAATAAACAATTTATAGTCTATTTATAGAGGGAAGGAATACATGGAGTCCACCATATTTCAGAGTAACGTGTCTGCAATAGCATGAAACAGACTTCTTTTTTTTTCAGTTTTGTAGAGTGTGCCATCCATTGTTAAGGACTTTTATCATGAGCTATCTACTGTATATGTGCATGAGTTTGGACCAGTGTAAATATTCTCTGATACTGACTTTAAAATTCATCCACAGTGCTGTGCAAAAAGTCCCGGCCAACATTAGGTTTAATGGTTTAGTGTACCGTATTTTCCGGACTATAAGTCGCACTTTTTTTCATAGTTTGGTTGGTCCTGCGACTTATACTCAGGTGCGAC
>JAPQRQ010000016.1:4687944-4702035 GCA_037367365.1 Apogon talboti
TTGGGGGGGGGGGGGGTATCAGTGGAAGTAGGGAAAGAAAGAAATTAGAGCAACAGACGGGAGCAATTCAGGAGGAAAGAAGGGGAGAAGGTAAAAATGAAAGAGTGAAGGTACTGAAGGATGAAATCATTTGAAAGGGTGAAGACAAGGAAGGAAGGGAGGAAGGAAGGAGGGAAGGAAGGAAGGGAGGAAGGAAGGAGGGGGAAAATAAAAGCCCTGATTTAAAAACAAAGTTAAGGATGGATGAAAGAACTGAAGGCCGGTGAGCAAAAGACATGGTGATGGGATAAAGGGAGGGAAACAAAGGAAGGGATGATGTTATTTAAGACACCAAAAACTCAGCCATCCCTCACGCTAAAGCACATCCTCCCATATTACACATAAAAGAAGCAGGACCATCCAGACATAACAGATCATGAGCCCCCGCCCCGCCCGAAAACCCCCAGCCGGCTGACTCTGCACACACAACAGCAGCAGCATATCAATACACACATGACTACACAGCATCTTAATAGTCTGGAACAGTTACATGTAAAAGCAAAGCGCCGCTGCTAGCCCCAGTCTTACGTACACAGAAAAAGCGAGGTCAGTGATCTGTTTGAACTCTGTCATTTGAAGCTACGGCCTAATAGATCATGGAAAGGCGCTTTGGGAAAATAACCAAAATGTAAAAAGCTCTATCTGTTGATATTACACTATGAAATAGTCACAATGAAAGCAAAATAAAAGTTCCAAAAACACACACAGTTACAACTTCAATGAGTGAAATATTTAAAGGGACTCAAGAGCATATAATCTCAGAAAGTAAATACAATATTCATCACTGTGTTTTTATGAGTCTGCAGTCAGATGAAAATCCATGGAAAGTCCTTGTTTCACCAGCTTTGTTTGCTCTTTTTTTTGTTTTATAGCAGATTTTGTCCACTGTTGAGGTGCATGAAGAGGGATGGATGTACGTATGGATGCATGTACGTTTCGTCTCCTCAGATCTGCTTCATATTACTCTGTATTTTCTCCTCCTGCTGTTGAACAATGAAAGAATAAAAAAGGTGAGTACGAATAAAGACTGAATTTATTTTGTTCATTTTAATTTAAAGCAGTGAAAGACAGCAGTAAATCAACATAATGAACAACAATGGGCAAATTAATCATTTTATGCAATAAGCAACAAAGTGAACAGAATACCGTACTGATCTGAACCTTCTGGTAGATCATTGTATCTTGTATTAATTTGAAGGTAAATTGACTCTAAAATGAGCAGTAGATCTGTTTTTTTCTTTGCAGATTTTCAAAAAAAAAATCCTTTTTTGAAAACCTGACTTTGATCTGCTTGAACTCATTTATTTTCCTCAGTTTTACAATGTTGGACAAATACTGTGCAGTCCCACACAGACTGGGGCACCTACTAACTTAGAGCACAGAAAAACCCCTGTAGCTGAGGGTGGGGGAGGGATATTCAGTTTGACTTTCACATTGATCCTTTAAGGTCTGGGTGTATTTACTCACCTGAACAATAACCCACTGATTGAAGGAACACTCAGTTAATTGGTTCCTCCAACTTACAAACCGTTAAATTCTACAATGAATTTTACAAAATATCTTGAAATGGAAAAAAAAAACTACTGTTTCTGTTGGACTTCAGATTGTGGCTGTATTATACAGAGCAGACACAGAGGCTTTGGTTTGTTACAATGTTGAGCAGCAACGACAAGTTAACTTGTAAAATTGGAATTAGGTCACCTTTAATAATGCTTTGGGTTGTCGAATTATATTATTTATATTATGTAGACTTCTTTTTTAATAATAAATTAAATGTAATAATAATAAATATATACATTAAATACATACATTTAAAAAAAGGTATTATGTAGACTTTGCCACAACACCAGTACATGTCTGTCTCCTAATCTGTCCATGATGACCTCGTCTCCTGCAGGTCACACACTGACTTATACACCTATATGATCCATATTTGTTGTCTCAAGTGCAGGTTCATTACACAATACAGCATTAAGACATGCACGTATTGGGGTGTGATGCCATGTCTATTTTTGCACGTGTCGGAGATTGTACAGAAAAATATCTGTCTTAAAGTATCTGTATTAGTGTGGGCTTTAGTTCTCCCCAGATATTCTATGTTCACTATCCATGATGTTTATCAGATATTGTTTTTAAATGTAGGCCACTGCATGTATTTTTGTGTGCTAGCAAACAATCTGTGCTAATTAATGCCGTCTTCGGTCTGGTGGGGTGCTTATTTAGTCATGAAAGTAAAGGACTGAAATATTTGACCTGACCTCACTGCCCTATTGAAAATTAAAGATCAGCAGAGTGATTCATTTTATGGTAATTCATCTAATAGCTGTTAATTGGCTGAGGCTCTGTGTAGTCACACTGAATGGCAGCATATTCATCCAAACCATCATTCATTCCCTAAAATAAAATTTGCTGGATGCTATATGTATGATTTAACAAACCTCATTGAGTAATTATGTTCCTAAAATAAATAAATAGCAGAAGACATCATGTCAGTAAATAAAAATTAAAAAAAAAACCTTAAGTAGCCTGTCATTATACATCTAAGTTTCACTAATTGGATATAGTTCAACACTATCTGTATTCACAGAGCATGAAAGAGTGGTATGGGATGCTTGTGTTTACTTTAAGACTATTAATTGTCTAGCAAACGTATTTTAGATTGAAGTTGGCCACTATGGTTCCTGGTTATTGCTGTTATACCATCAACTAACTAATTAAACTGGCATTCCCATAAAATGACAAATTAGTTGATGAAACCTACCAAAAATAAAGAAATCAATTTTCAATGCGTTTGGATGTCCCATTTCTGACCCATAATGATACCAGCCACCAGGAGGTGATGAAAATATTTTTTCTTCGCTTTTAGGAACCTGCTAAGCCATCTGCATTGGCTTTTTTTTTTTTTTTTTGGCCACTTTAGTTATATAACGCACACATTTACAGAGCCTGTACCAGTTAATCCTTCAGTTTTAAAAGCATATTGACTAATGCAGAAACAACGCACACACATGGTGTTCATCAACTCATTAACAGTCTCAGGTGAATCACAGTTTGTTTCAAGGGCTCCATGTAGCACGCTGCGCTCTGAATCCCCCGATCTGTCCTCTAAGAAATCCCTGTCGCTGATTCTGTCCGACATCACACAGAGACCTGATGTTTCTAACCTCCACTGCAGCTGCACACAGAAACTTACCCTTCACTTTCTCAAAACTCTGCAGTAGAAAGCACAGCAGTGTCCCACCCTCCTCCTGCCAGCCTTCTGTCTCAGCTCACACTCTCAGTTAGGGGGGAACAGGAGGCTCCTCCACTCATGAATAGTTAAATACCTCCAGTACAATCCAGTACAAGGCCAGGCACTGAATCCAGTTACCTCAGTGGCTTCAGCAGATTCCTCCCTGCTTACCCCTGGATGCACACCTTTCTTATCCTAATGTTTATCACAACGGTGCTTAGTATGCGCCACTCAAACGCTCACATAAATGACAGAATATGTTAATTGCCAGTGAATCCCCAACCCCCAGATGATTGTGTTTGCAGCTTTTGTGGTCTAATACTTCTATGGTATTAGAAGGTTAACAGAAGATAACCGCTTGTCTCTGTCAGCAGCATCTCCACAGTTCTCCTCTTTCACAATCACTGGCTGCACAAACGTGGAGGGCATATTCCACCACAGCTCCTATAATACTCACATGGTACCTTCATCAACCCCATAGCCCCCAACGTGTAGTTACATTTTGGATATGTTACCTTCATGGTAGGCCCTAAATCGACAAAGCCACCAAAGGCTATGCTATGCAGAAGTATGCACCGGTGTAACAGGCCAAAGTATACCCCCCTCTGGACTGTACCTGGGGTTAAAGCAGCCCAGGCCAGATTATACCCCCATGATATCAGTAGTGCTCAAGAATCACAGGACATTATGACCTTTATTATATAATGAACAGTCAAATTAATTGAACAATATGTTATAATTGCATTATAATGTTTTGTTTTTATAGTGCTTTTATTTTAATGTGTAAACACTACTGGGAAGTGTTTGTGGAAGTGTAATATTTTTACTGATTGAAGTTTTTAGTTTGAGTTTTAACTTACCTGACAAAACTGAACCCCCAATAAAATGTTGGAAAATTAAGTAATTCTTGTGTATATCACTCAACACTACTGATATTATCGGGGTATACTCTGTCCTGTTACACCGGGTTATACTCACATAGATATTCCAAAATAACCTAAAAGTATCATTAAAGTGTTTAGAAAAAAGACAAACTAAAATTCATTCACAGCCATAGGCAGATGTGTCACTGTGAATGTATATGTGACCACTAGAGGGAGTAGTGAGTCAGTCTACCGCTTTTCCATGGAGATAAAAACTAATGCTAAGACAGAACTAAGGATGAGAACTAGTAAGAGACAAAAAAGTTATGAAGTGATACAAAAATGCAAGTATTGCTGTTGTTTTCATCACTGGACACATGTAAGTCAAAAGAATGGAGTTTGATGTTACACAGGTGAGACTGATTTTGAAGCCTATAAACATTTCAAGTCACCAGCAATTACAGTAAGTTATATTTGCTACGTTTTCCATTTGTTGATACATGGTTCACACTAAACTATGACAGCTGTATAAGAGTTAGAACAAAATTGCTCTTTAGTGCAGCTATTGACAATATAAATCACAGGGAAAACAGAGATGATTTGTGGTTTTACTGTGGCTGTTTTCTGTCTAAAAACAGAGCTAAGCTAAAAGGGCTGTAATGTAAACTATCAGCTGACGTAGTTGCCAAAGGATATAAGACACAGTGGTAATTTGACCAAATGAGTTTGACAATAATATAATACAGATGTGCGTAAACAATGAGCTTCATACTTTATTCAGTAAGCGATAGTCTGAGAAGCAGTAGCGTTAATTCATTGGTGGTTTTGGTAGCTATAGCTGTGTGTGCTGATACGTGACCTTTGTTCATCACGTTCAATATCAATAACCCCTTTAAGAAGTTTTTCCTCCATGTAACGACATCATCAGACTAGTCTCCATCCATTTTATCTCTTCTATGCTTTAGATGTCAAGTATCAAAAACAAAAACCTACTCATGACTACTACTTCTACCCGCTAACACTCAGAAGAACCTAGATTCCCTATGCAGAGGTCTACCCGACATTATTAGAGATAAACAGATCCTAAAAGATGCCACCCTGTTCTCGGGGGCATCATCCACCTTGCCATCCTTCCCACAGGAGACTAGATTAAAGCAAACTGTGACCCATCCATTCTTAAAGAATGTAAATTGCCTCGGAGCAGAGGTTTGTTGCAGACTTATGTATAAGAGAGATTTATACAGAAGTTATTTCAAGCATCGCTCTCAGATAGGCATTTTCAAATTCTAATAAAATCTGATAACCTAATGACTAAATTTGATATACCCACCTGATGGAGTATGTGTCATGGAAAAATAATAGGTAGAGCTTATTGGCTTTTTAGCATTCATAACACACTAAAGATTATATCACCAGCCACCATTTTTAGTCCATTGGTGGCTTTCTGAAATAAAAAAAAAAAGGACATGAACTTTTTAATTTTCATTGTATGGATGTAATATGTAGAAAACTGTGGCTCGTGAAACTCTGTGTATGTATACAAAAATAACCCAGGTCCCAGGAAAGGACCCAGGGGATTCTGTTTGCTGAAATAACTTCATGAGGTACTTTTAAAACATGTTCTTTATCCTTAAACACTGTAAAACAGATTGGCTGATGTTAAGTTACACTTCTTCCCACCCCTTTTCGGGCATGTAAATGAATCTATTGTGCTGTTTTTTGTTTTTGTTTTTTTTCTAAGATTGTCTGGATTGTTGTTTTGTACTATTATTTCTGTTTTACTTGTTCTATATGGGGGTATATATATATATGTTAACTTTCATTGCATGTTCGGAATAAATCACTAAATCAAAAAATGAAATCAAATCAAGTATAAACATTATGAAACTGTACCTTATAACTTTTTGTGGAAAGACTGAACGCATGTATTATATAGAGCCAAATATGTCCTTAGCAGACCTTCCAGCACTATGTTATCACACCTTTCCTCCAACAGCGACATAACAATTCATTGCAGGCCCAGTTAACATTAGCAGAGAAAGCACTATATATACCTGCAGTTAGCTGAGGGCTGACTGAGGTATTGTCTATCTGGGCAGGAAAGTGATGGCTGTAATTATCCCCAACTTCTCCATCCTCACTCTCTGCAATTTTCTGTGCAAAGGACTAAGTAGATGCCTGATGGTTTCAGTGTATATCCACCCCAATAGCTGCCCAGCAGGCACCCATGCCAAAAGCTACACCCTGCCTGTGCAGTCCCGCTCAGACGTCCTGCAAAACAACAGAGAGAGAGGAAGAGCGGAAGAGACGTCGGAGGTCTGCAGGAGATGAGGATGGAGGGAGGAGCGACGGAGGAAACACAAGTGAGTCAGAAAGAGGCTATGATTGCCAGCCAGCGTGTAGCCGGTAATTACAATGTTGTGTTCCTTCTCTCACTCTCCATCTTTCTCTCACTCTCCCAGCCATTCACACCTTCCCGTCTTACATGCTTCTGTGCTCAAGGTTAATGGGAAGGGGGCGACTGGCTAAATAAAGACGCGCATACCCATGGCACATACAAAGACCACACTATTCTGTGTGCTTGAAAAGAAATAAGACATCCAACATCAGTGGCAGGTCAATAGTCACAATATGCTGCACTCTAAATGATGTGGTCACAAAGAATTTTTTATCTGACAACATGATGCATTTGCTGGTTATATGAATTATGACGCTCGCCACAAGTGATTGAAATGCAGATGACTTCTTCATGAATTCATAGAGATGAAACCCTGTAAATATCAGCCATTTAGATCATGCTAGAGAGCTGTGGAAGGGGTTTTTATACATGTGATGGTGAAGCCGGGAAGTGGTAAAGGGCACTGACTACTTTGACTTCAACACGCAGAGTATGTTACTGAAATATCCTGCATTGCAAGTCATCACTGGCTGATAAGAAAGTAAATAAATCTGTGTAAACCTGCCCCAAAACCTCATAATTCAATATTTAGATGCTAATGGTTGCAGTGGAGACAGGGTTCTGGAGTCACTGCAGTGAATAGGTCAGGGTGGATAGACAAGTGAACAAATCATAACACCATTCATTTCCTCTTTGAAACTGACAAGCAGCAGTTTCTCTAATCCATGATAGCCACCATGTATGTATTGTTGTAACCAAATGATAGTCTTAAAAACTAAGTACTTATTTTATCCCAAACTATGAAAACAGAACATTTCACAATGTGAGGTGGAGGTATGTCATGGTTAAAAAGCCCAGGATTCAGCTCCCCTGAAAGCTCTAATGCCAGCTAATTTCTACTTTGCAGACGTTTTTTGACAAGAACTAAAAAAAAATAAGTAAACCAACATTACTACAAGAGATGGGCGCCACAGTGGTGCATTTGTGCCATTCAGGACTTCTCACTCTATGAAAACACGAAAGGCTGGTTCATATTCTGTCCAAGGGGCATAGATCTGGACTGTGTTCCTTTGTTCCTTTGTGTACGTGCTAGGATGAGTTAAACATAGAAGTTGAATTTCAGGGACAATATCAGCCTGAACTACCAATACATTTCACATCTACATTTAATATTTAAACCAAACCTAAGTCTTTCCCTAACCCTAACCAAAGTGTGTTGATCACCTTAGCCTACATAACTACAGGGGTAAGGATGTGTACGGGAGTTCTGGATTTGTTTCCCAACCAATTACACCTCCTGCCAGTTTAGGAAAGGCAGACCAGTTCTGGAGGCTGGTTTGGTTAAAATTATGTCAATATTCATTTGATAGGACGTTTTGATAAGCCCACTTGTCTTTTGTCCACAGAAATGAACATGCTATACCAACTTGAGATGAGGAAACCAATGATGTTGAAAACACACGTTATTGTGACGTGGAGCGTTCAAGAGGTGAGCCAAACCCAAAAGGTTTCTCTGTGAGTGTGTGTTTGTGTGTGTGGTCCCTCCAGCCACGAGATCCATTATTTACATGAGCGGTTAAAGTAGGACAGGCTGGCCTTCAAAGCTACCTCACTGAGGAACCATAGTATCTTCTTGCGTTCTGCTCTCTTTTTTTCCTCTCTCAACCTCTCTCACCCCAGCCCTCTCGTTCTTCACTACTTCACCACTTTGCACCGGTCTCTCTCTCTTTTTTGTCTCCCCCCTCTCATTTTCTCAGACATGTCTCTCCTGCTGTCTTGCGTCATATCTTGCATTTTCTTTTTTCTCCTGTTTTTTTTTTCTCTCTCCCACTGTCTTGCTCATTGCCTTATCTCTCTGCTTTGCTTGATTCATCTCGCTCTCTCTCCCGGTTGCTCTCTCGCTATCAAACAACACACAGACACATACACACACACACTTGAGGCTGCTCTACATGTGTGTTTTCTCTCGTCCCTCCTTTTCTCCTCCCACTCGTTCACCCCAATCTCCATCTCTCCCCTGCCCCTCACTCATTTTTATTACTGTCACAGGAGCCTTTCTCTCATTCTATCGCTGCCTCCTTCTCTCTCTGTCTCTGTGTTTATGAGCAGAGCTATATTGAGAGCGTCTGGCTGGCAGACACAGAGGAGAAGAGGGGGCGAGAGTGCACGACGAGGCTAGAGAAGAGAGAGGAAGGGAGAGTGATGGAGAGGCAGCGGCTGACAGGAACGACAAAGATAGGAAGAGGGTTAGATAATGTTTTACGTACATACATACAGTATACACCATATATCTAAAAAAGCATTCTGTCATCAACGATTTTAGGGCTGAAGCAATAACAAGTTATCACAAATGCACAGATCAAGGTAATGACGGCTCTTGTAGAACTGTAGGAATTGTACAAAATAACAAAAAAAAATAACAAAATAATATTGTCATTAACCCACACAGACCCAGTGCTACTTTTGTGTCAGGCTCCAAATAATTTTTTTCTTTCTATTTAACCTTTCTTAAGTGATTTATCACCATTTATTGTAATATTATCCTCTTTATTTTGCATTTTTCCAGTGCAAATCCTGTATTTTCCTATGTTTAATTCACTGATCATGTAGATGTTCATAAAAGCTCAGATTGAAGTTAAGGGTTATTATATCAAAAACAGTCAAAACTCAAGAAAAAGCCACTTTTTCAGGAAAGATATCATTAATTGAACATAAACCCAGTGTGTCCATTCACTGTCATTGATCCAACTCCATGGGTTTTACCGGTGAATCAATGTTGCAAAAGGTGATGGTGTTTCCACATTCACTTTGGAGCCTCTGAACGTCCAAATGGCTCATATCTGATGACATACTGCATTTTACACCAATTATTTACATATATTGATAGCATTAATGGTTCAACAGATATTAAACATTTTACATCAGTAGATGGTTCTATGAGCCACCTGTGGTTGTTTGGGTCTTTATGGGTTAAAAATGAAAAAATCTGAGTAACACATTTGAAAATAGTGTTTATCTATGATCTATCATCTACATGTTTATACAGGGTTAAATTACGTTGTGTTAAATGTGTTGTAGAGGGGTCAAGTAACACTTCTTATAGTCGTGCCCTGGGACATTATTCTGAAAAAAAAAAGCATTACCATCAATAGCAAGACAAGCAATTTCTTATCCTGTGTGTATTATGTCATCATTTACACAAGTGATGTTTGTCAGTTTAACATCATTTTACAAGTTGAGGAAGTCGCAGTTTGTTGTAACATTGTTGACATATTAGATGGTGAAAATACCTAAATAGAAAGACTACACACCTGATCGTTACAGAACAGAAGTCAGTGTAACCATCTCTCTTCACAGTAACTGAAGCTGTCTCTGCAGTTTCAACATGACCAGACTTGTGGCGATTTTTGCCTTTTCCCCTTTTAATACAACTGACAAATCCAAAAAAGATAGGACACTGTGAAGATTTTCTTAGATTAAACATTTGCTATGATGTCAATGTTCTACTGTGAATTAAATCTGAGTTTATGAGACTCACAGATCATTTCATTCTTTTTTTATGTATTTATTTATTTATTCGAATTGCACCTCTTGAAGAGCAAGATGTAATATGCTGAAGAACTGACCATTGATTTGCTGGTGATATGTATCACATTTGATGACAGATGCAGTCCATTGAGCTGTTTCACACTAAACTAGATGTTACTGTACTGTCTTTTCCACAAACTGCAACTTTCTTTACTTGTTGAATTGCATTTTAAATAGACAAACATCACAATTCAGACAGGATTAAAAAAATCCTAACACTAATTCCTATGTTTTCCAAAGTTTGGTCCCATAGGGGCTCACTGTGCATGACTTTGGTTCTTTACGTTAAATGTGCCTGTCACTAGTATGAATCCACAGAGACTGATCGGCCAACTGCAGCGTTGCTCTCGGCTCCGATCCAGAGACAGTGTTTAGGTCAGAATCTCTGCTTCCAGTAATGTCACCTTAAGATTCAGCGATATGCACTGAACAAGTTCTTAAGAGTGGGCAGAAAAAGTTAGTTACTAGCCGGGGAACATAGTTGAGCACTTACAGAGTCAGATTTCTTCCTCAAGACTGAAAATAAGAGCAACTACTGGACTTCATCAAGTGGAGAGCAACACAAATGAATGCTCTGTGTCTAACTGTGTTTTCCACATCAGGTTATGGTTGTATTCTCTAACCCTTAAATGGCCAAAAACTGTTATTTAATATAATGATAGGCACATTTTTCTGATTTTACAACAGGAAATGTGACATGAACCATACTGAAAATATGCCCCTTAAAACACTGATCTGCCCCAATACCTCAAAGTCCAACAAAACACCCACTGCCATCATTAGGAAGACATGAAGAAGCTCTCATGCAGAAAATTTTTCTATGTGAAACTATTGCACAAGTATGCTTAGCCGGCTGAAGAAACACAAGACCTGGAGCCTTGAGCAATGGAAAATCATCTGATGAGTCATCCAGTCCTTTCCCCTCCAACCAGATGGGTTTATATTTGGAGAAAGACAAGAAAGCCTCGGGCTCTAAGTATCTATTAAAGTTGGAGGTGGCTATGTAATGGCAGGAGCTACAGTGAATCATTAGGCGAGGAGTTTGTGGTGTATGAAGACCGGAGCTGTCCCTCCCAACAGGCTCAGTGGATGACACCAGTATGGAGTTAGAAGTAGGTAAACCTGAGGAGCCAAATACAGCTCCCTCCAACCTTCCAGGACTTTGGTGACTGTGTGACTTCTCTTCTGGTTCAGTTACCCACTGCAATATTTCAGCATCTATGACATGTATTAACACAACATGCTGCAATACATTCTTAATCCCATCAGGATGAATTAAACCCCTTGTTTTTGTTCCAGTACAGTTATGTCAAAACTGCATATTTGTCTGAATATTAAGCTGTACAACGCCACTGAAATTGACCTAAAACTTCTTTAATGTCTCTGTGCTGGCAACAGACGTGGTCATTCATCCATCCAAATATTGAGAAAACTTGAAGAGTTCATTCAGATTTAGTACAAACATTCATTCAGATGCAAGGATGAACTGATTAGATTTTGATGGTCAGTGCTGCCTCACATTCTGACACTAATTAGGAAAAGATTTAGCAGAATAAAATGATTAAGTACTGGCATTTGAATGAACATCACTCTGGTGAAGGCACTATATCAAGAACATCATAAGGAAACTACAGATTTGGTGTTTGGCCCCAAACTTATGAGTTCTGGGGTCTATGGTTACATTTCACACAACTACGAGGGAGAGTCAAAAAGTTCTCAGACAAAGGTTAGAATTTCAAAATGCTCAGTGCACAGCCCCAGCAATTCTGCAAAGAAGGAGTCTACCGATGGAAACATAGACTGCAAAAGTGTTTAGACTCTAATGGAGAATTAGAATTAGAATTAGAATTATTATATAGAAAACTAATTTTGTTATTTTGATAAATAAACTTGTTCTTACATTTGTCTGAGAACCTTTTGACTCTCCATTGTATGTAAGGGGATAAAAATAAAATGATAAGATCAGCAAATAAAGATGCTTGGAAAAAACAATAATTATAATAATAATAATGATGATGATGATGATGATGATGATGATGATAATAACAATAGTATGTATGTATGTATGTATTATTATTATTATTATTATTATTATTATTATTATTAGTCTCTACCAAACACCTTAAATGGCTGGGGGAAGCATTCACTTATGGGGCGGTCTTTCAAGTCATCAGCAAAAATGACCATGTTTATTCACCCATTTCTGTGAGCTTTATTTTTATCAGACTTTTGATGTCATGAGTGACTATAGAGATAAAATAGGAATATTACTCAGGGCCTGAAATCATAAACTTAGCCACAGAAGTGCTCCAGATTTCTTCTTTTTTTAGTGTTTCAGAACCTGTTGATACGACTTTAATTTCATATGCAAGTCTGTTGAATAATACATCTCATCTTGGCTTCATGAAATATATTAGGCATGACTGCTAGCACATTTTATGTAGGTTTGTTATTTTTATGAGCATAGAATTGGGAATGGATAAATAAACCATTGGTTAAAATTATTTAAGGAAGGTGTACTGAACTTATTTACTTATTTAATACTAATGATGTGCTTCTAGAGTTAAAGTATTAGTGAAAATAAATAAATGTTAATGCTCCTGTGCTTTACATACATTTCAAATAATGATAAATAAATGAGGCTGTAAGGAATTGGTTTTAAAATATGAAACATCATCTGTGAGAGCATCGGCAGGATTCAGGAAACTCATTAATGATGAGTTGTCAAGACTTTAAAAAACATGATGTTAAGCATCTTAAATATATTATGATGACCTTTCTTATATTTGTAGGTTTCATGATCAAAAACAGTGCAGAAAAATACTTCAAGGATCTGTAAAGTCGATAAAGCTTTTCATTTTTCACAGCCTGTAATTGAAGGTTTGTTTTAGTATTTTTGAAGAGAAACACAAACTATCACACACAGTTAGGGTGCGAAATACGCTGATGGATGACGTGGCGTGATTAATTTACTGTTACTTTGTATGTTGTTAGTTTTTGGTGTTTTTATGGACGGCCATAAAAATAGGTTAAAGAGGTTCAGTTCAGGCAGTCTGACAAACAACAGACTGTCTGTGGGTGTATGTTTTAACAAAGAAAGACACCGTCCAGTGCAGTCCAGGCCATAGAGCCACTGTGGTGTGTGCTGCTGCTGCTGTGGGCAGGTATTTGCCAAATCCATGGAAGGCATCAAGCTTACATGATAGAGAAAGATGGTAGTGAGAACAGTCCTCACGGTCTGTGAAAAAAAATACCTTGGATTTTTATGATTGGCTAAGTTTCTCCTTGTTTTTTGCACTTTTTAAATTCTTAGCAATGAAAGTTCAGCTCTCCACTCTGGCCCATAGTTGGGCAATAATCACTGTTTTCATCAGGGCCAGTGTTGCTGGGGCTTGAGATTAAATAATGGAGCAAATAAATCAGCTCTGTAATTAGGCAAACTGTGCTGCAAAAGGGACTGGAGCTCCAGAACACCCTGCAATAAATGCTTTCAGTTTTTATAAACCTCAAAATCTAGATTTTTTTTTTTTTAACAGATTCAGCCATTATTCCTGAAGGACTTGTGGTTCCTAATGGCACCTAAATTTCTGTCCACTGAACCTCAAGTACTGGTAGCTGCAGAACCAAGTGAATGTACAGTGTGTATAGGCTGCTGCTGCTGTATATGTTCTAAAAGTTTAAAGTGAAATTGGAGTTGTATTGCTTCAGTCAAACCATGCTTTTCAATTAAAAGTGGTGCACAAAGTGAAAGTAGCTGAACAACCAGCTTTAAGAGCGGTGCATAGAAATGTGGAAGACCAGAACGGAATCTGATGTGCATTAAAGGATAAGAGCTGGTCTGACTGTTGTATTTCTAGGATTTTTCAATTTTCCTTAGAGTGTGTAGCTATTAAGCTTGGGATCAATTCATATTTCAGTCATTTACCATTAGGGACGAACAGCAAATACTATATACGGTAGTTTTAGTTGAT
>JAPQRQ010000016.1:4702135-4719720 GCA_037367365.1 Apogon talboti
CTTGGGATCAATTCATATTTCAGTCATTTACCATTAGGGACGAACAGCAAATACTATATACGGTAGTTTTAGTTGATCAATGTCACGTGAAATGTCATGGCATTCCAGAATTCAACAAAAGTGATGCGTCAAGGACACATTTTGCCAATCACTTCAACAAAAACAATGTTCATGAACTTTTAATGAGGAAAAGTACAAACTAATAAGGTGCATTATATAAAGCTTGAATAACATACAGCTTGACCTCTGACCTTTTGGAGAGAAGAGCTTTTTAGATTTTTTCACTTTCTAATGAGCCAAGTCCAAAAGCCATAATGTTTAGAAGCCAATTATCAGATTCTGGCAGAAAAACTCTACAATTCTAATATATGAGAGCTATTCATACCTTAGTACCACGCTACAAAGAATTAGTAAATGTTTTATTAGCTCATAGTTACAAGCGCTAAATTCTTCACAGAGGTCAAATGCACTAATGAATCAGTTGGATCAAAGTTTAAAGTCATGCCAGAGGTCATCGTATGAGACTGGATCAGTTAACAGGCTCTCATTTCACTGTCAGACAGTAGAGCCTCACTAGACCTCCCATCATGCCCCACAGAGTCAACCAAACTTTCCAAGAGACTTCACCCCCCCTTGCCCTATCCCATCATGGGAGGTTTTGATTCACAGGACTGACAACCTTATTATGTGGCGCACTTATTATTGATATTACGCCGCAGAGGCGCGGTTGCCATGGTCACCGAGCGAGAGACATTTAATTTTCTCTCCTCCATCATCATTATCTATGGGGCCATCTGTTGTGGAAAATGAATTCAGCCTCATTTGCATGACTGATAAGCACATTCTTTATCTGTCCCACAGAAGGTCATATGCCATGGATTTGGGGACTAGAGACTGAGAGAAAGAGAGTGAGAGGGTGAACTGATGCGTAGTCTTACCTCTAGGAGTGAGGTAAATAGGGGGTACGTGTGTGTTTGAGTGTCTATTGGAGCTTGGATGTGTGCATGTGTCTGCATAATGCATGGACATGTAATGTTTATGTATGCCCTCTTGTTTATATCTATGCCATGCCTTTGTTCTCATGCAGAGGCTTTTGAATTTACATCAGCACGGGCCTGTAAATTTGTGTTTGTGTATGTACCCACCATTATGACTGCACGCAGTAACAACTGTGACTACATATAATTTCACCGCAGTGTGAGTGCATTTTTACATGACTTGTGTGAAAGTCTGTGTTTGCGGGAAATGCTATTATGTAAAAATTTCAGGTCGACTGTTTATTAGCCCTGCCTCTAATCAGATCCAATAATCAGCATTTTTACAATTATTGTTATTAATATATTTTTTTTGTATCTGTTATCTGATACAATGAATTGAAGCTGCAGGAGCTGAAATCAGAGTTTGGACACTTTCTCACTGCAGCTCTCTGCTCTGGTCAAAATCAGAGTATAAATGTAAATGAACCTAATGTTATTTCATGTTTTTTTTTTTAATGTAAAGCCACTATTTCTAGCTTCCAGGTTGACACAAAGAATAAAGCAATAGAAATAGACTCATGTCCGGGCTCATTATCTCATCAGCCATCGGTAACTTCAGCTGTCAATCACGTATTCAACCCTGTGTGGAAACACCTGTGATTAAACTAAACCTGTGTCACAGGGTAGATTTTCTATGATGCCCTGAAAACACAAGAAACACCTTCTCAGACCATTTGAATTCCAATATGCTGAAAGGTAATTATGGATTTTTTCTTGCCCAGTGATGCTGAAAAACTACCAAACGCTGCAAGTAATAATCAAAAATCTGTCTCTCTGTCTTTGTAGTTGCTGTAATCTTGGGTAATGTCCCGCCCTCAGAACTATCGGATTGGCTGCACATCACATGCCTCTCAACAGTGAAATGAATAAATACATTTATTTGTTGGATAGAATTTGTTCAGTGCTGAGGTTAAAGGTGTGTTAGAAACGTTTTGAAATGTCAATAAGGTTCAGTGTATTATATTTAGTGAAGCGAAGTGAAAACAGATGCTGCAAATAAACAAGTGTTTGTATTGTTCATTTGGTTTTTTAGTTAAGGGTTTATTAGCTCTAGTTAAAACTCAAACATAGTAGTTTATGGTAATAACTCTGAATCACACCCACTTTTAAAACAGAAAGTCTGTTCAGTGTTACTGTAGGAACGTGGTGATAAATACATGTGTGATTTTACATTAAAGAATCATAATTAAGAATGTTATATTCCATTTCTACAATTAGACCTCACTAATTCAGTTACATTTTCCATAAGTTTCTGGAGTTATTCTAACAACTTCATTTTCAACTTCACTGCAGGTTTGTGTCTGTTCTAAATATCAGTTACAATATATGGACACAAATTCTGGGACACATCACACAGCTTTTAGGGCTTCCCATTCCCATTGATTTATGATAATAAAAACGTTCATGTCAAATCAATATTTCTTTTAGGTGTAAAAGCTGAATTTTCTGGCTCAGGGTTGAGGAACCCTGACAGTTACTTGTGATTGAAAATGATTACTTTTAGCCGGAGCATGACAATTTTGTAGAAACTGAGAAGTAGAACCATTAAATAATTATAAGGACTAAAAATTATTTAAATTAAGTGCAAATAACTCCAGCAACTAAAGCATTCCATAAGTGTTTTAGATGACCATGTAAACAAAATTGCCCCTAAAAAATGAAATAAAAACATTTATTGCAAAGATATTAAACACAATATAAAATCATATAATGACGTGTCATTGTCATTTTGCAGACCAGACTCCTTGTTAGCAATGGGACACTTGAGTTCAATATGTCCCATTACTTTTGTCCATATAGTGTTTCACTCTGCTTTATTACTAATAACAGTAATAGTAGTTATGAAAGAAGTCATAATGGTTGTCCCTTGGAGAAAATGCCTGTATTTTGATATAGTGGTTGGATATCATAATTGTGAGTGTATGTGGTACTTAAGGCAATGAACTTCCCCTTTCATATATAAACACATTCTTCATTCGATTATTTCCGTGCACAGAAAATACTGATTACTGCAGAAGAAGTGACAGGGCCCATGTGAGGCGTGTGGTGCTGACGGTAGAACACTCTGGATATTTTTAGGGGACTAAGATTGTAAGCTACTCAGTGTGGGTCTTCACAAGTACAGTAATACATATTTGTGTGTGTATCACTATGTTTATCCCCTGAAGCCACAGTTGTGTATATGTGTGCTAGTGTGTGTGTGTGTGTATGTGCAGGTAAAGTGGCTCCCTAAGGGTTTGTGTGTGCTCTGGTCTTTCATGTCTGGCACATTTGTCATCCCATTCCAAAGACACAAGTCTCGCTGCCTCTCTTTCAGTCCCTCTCAAACACACACACACAGACACACACCATACTGTACATAAGTAGGCTGAAGCTTGTTATTCCTCCTCTCCCTTACTCCCAATACGCCAGCAATGCAACCTCTCCTTTCTTACACATCTCTCTCCGCTCCCTTAAGGTATCACTCTTTCTCTACTTCTTCGTCTTCTACCCCCTCACCCCACCCGCTCTCTTCTCCCTCGGTCCCACTGAACAACAAGCCTTCACCTTCTCCCACGCTATCATTTCGAGTCCCAAAACACACTGATTCTCTTTCTCCTCCTCCTTTGGCTCCCTGGATCTCTCCTGTAACTTGCTTTTTCTCTGCTCTGCAGCATCAACACCTCTAACCTCAACAGCATCCCTCTCCCATGCTCCCTCTATCCCTCCTGCAGCTATGGGTTGCCCTTCATTTCTTCCTCTCTCTCTCTCCATGTTTCTGTATTCCGTCACTCGCTTAACTTAGAGGGAGTGTGTATTGTTTTTTTTTTTTTTTTATTTAACAGTGCAAGTGTTCGTGCAGTTTGTGTGGACACTTGCCATGTCTGCCCAGTGAAATGCTGCACATATTTTAGTATTAAAAAGTTCCTAAAATAAAGTTCATGTTTGCATCTGCATTATATGAGATACAAGGTTGCTGCACTGAGGAGACAGCTCATACAGCACCACATGCACAGTATGCACGACTCGTATAGAGAGAATTTCAATTTTGTCTGAAGAGTTTCATTCAAGCACATTAAGTACGCTCTCTAATTTGAGAAGAGTATCTGTTGTCAAATATATGAACTGTTTAAACTGGAGAAATGGGTTCCAAACTAAATTGTTGACCTACAAATTATATATTTTCATACTTGTCATTTTAAGAGCATCAACAGGCTTTGGGTGCATTGTGATTATTGGAGACCCAGACAGAAATGTTGTCTAAAATGCACTGTATTATAAGTGGAAAAGCCTTTTAATTCATTACACTCGTCATCAGTAGAGGGAGAGTTTAGTTTGTTTTCGCCAAATAGTACTTATTACGTTGATGGGAAGTTATCTTCTTACTGTATTTCATGGAGTTTCTCCATTATTGAAAGCATTGTAATATAAGCAGACTAGAATTCAATATGTAGAAATAATGTTTGTTTGCAGTATAAGTTTTTTTTAAAAAACATTTTAGCCACTCTCTGCATAACAGATAATGCTGTTACATGTGTTGCAGCTGTATTGCTTTATTTGATTAATTGCTCTATTTTTATTATTATTATTATTATTATTATTATTAGTTTTGTTTTGTTGTTCATATTAGTTTGGTATGTGATTAATGTCAAATTTCAGTGAGAAATGGTCTTGGTCCTGAAATGATCCAGATGTACAAAAGAACAATAATAAAGATGTCACATGTGATACACTGTTGTACTGAACTAATCATGGCCACTGATGAAGGCATTTATGGTTTAATTTATGCATTGATGTGCAACAGAATCAAAGGATTCATGAGCAATAGATGCTATGTCTGCTCAGAGGAGTGTGTGGATGTGGAATCTCAGTCTGAGTGGTGGACTCATGACAGCAGTTGCTTTGCTAAAACAGATAGCCTCCAAACCTGAAATCATCTTCTCCATTTGTAATCATTGAGCGAATAGTCAATGAAATACTCAGGACAGAATGGTGACACAATGTGGAAGTATAGTGATGTAAAAAGTTGGATTAAGTCTAATATGACTGGTCAGACTGTGGTGAATGCGCAAAAACTCACTAACTAACTAAATAACTAACTAACTAACTAAATAAATAAACCATATAATTTGATTTAATATAGAGGTGGCCTGAAAATGTTATGATGGGGGGTAAGCACATGCAGGCATAAGATTTGGGCCACTTTTGCCTGCAGTTTAGTTTTAACTGTTAAAAAAGAATAAAAAACAAAACAAAACACAGAGTTCACAAGGGACTCATGGGTAACAGAATTGTCATGAGAAAGGTAACAGAATTGTCACAAGAATATTTTTGGCAAACTTAATTCCAAAATTTCTATTTCTGGCAGTGTTTGGTGAGAGAAATTGCAGGGCACAAAAGTATGAAGTACCTACCATATTGTATGCTGGTTAATAAGTTAAAGACAAAAAGGAACTGATGATTCAGATGTTTGAAGAGAGGAAACAGATAACACCTATTTGTTTTGGTAGATTTTAAAATCCTAATTCTTCATTGTATGAGTAACCATAAGTAGTGGGCTGCTTGACTCAAAAGTCAATAAATTAGCCTCAAGCTGTAATCACTGACTAATCACAGTGGTGTGAAGGTCTATTTATGATTTTTTACTTTTCATGATATTACAATTGGGGCAGTTTTTTATGGCCTAGATTTATTTTTAATTCATGCAAATCTATATTTGAGCATGTGTTTTTGGTTTCATAGGGAATTATTCCACAGTTTATATCTCCTTAGTATTTATTTCATTGTATTATTGCATTGTTGCTCTGCTGAGAAGCAGTAAGGTGTGCATTTGTGTACTTTTTAATTATGACAATGGAACTGTAAATTAAACTGTATCGTTGAGTACACCTCCAGTCTTCCATCTCTCCCTCTCACCTTCGTGTTTACCACTTGGTTGGAGACTTGGCTCATTTCATTCTGCCTGAAAATGCGTCGATCACTGTGAGTGTTTAGCACTTAAATGTGATTCAGCACCAGGAGCTGTCCATCGCTAACAGAAAAACTGCAACGTGTCTGATGTCCCACTGGGGCCGCCGTAGCTCCAGTGGTTTAGCTAATAGCAGACTAATTAGCATGGATGGGTATCCGTGAAAACAGCTAACCCATAGGTAAACTGGTTACTGGAGTTAAGTCTTGTTTTTAATTTGAGTCGTTAGCAGTTAAAGACTCAGTACCAGAATATGGTGAATATGGTAAGTTACCAAAAGAAAAAGTTTAACTGGAGTAAAAAACTTCTTCAACCTTGTAGTTGCCGTGTTATATTTTTTTACAATAAGTAAATAGCCCTGACAGTTTTGTTTGAGCCTTGCTCTTTACTTTGGTGAAGCTCCTGATGGGAAATGTTTTCAGACCGTCCTGTACACAAGGTGAAAGTTTCCACTGCATATCTAGTAGGTTGGAAACGCTATATTTACAGTTTTCATTTGATTAATTAATTATTTAATTTTAGTTTGTATTTATTATTATGTTATTCTAACTTTGGGTTGACATAATATACACCGCCGGTAACAATAGCTTACAACAGACACACATAACTAAGTTGTATTTTAATAAAACTTCGTAGAGACATTGCTAATCGCTGTTTACATTTTCAGATTTTAAGACCTTTTTCAATATTATACACAGCATCTATGTTGTATTTCCTAAAAAAATACAGCATGTCAAATATTTCAAATGCTCTCCCATCCATAAAAATATGCCTGTGATGTGGTTTTTTTTTTCAAGGGTGGCTATGTTTGACACGTGTTTGAAGTGAAATTAAAGTCTCAGGTTTAAGTACTTGATTTAAATAATGTATTTGAATGGGTCAGTAGTGATTGACCATTCAACATGTCCACAATAAGAAATGCGTATACTTTTGTATCTATAATAAAAGAGGCTCATGTCCCAAAATGACCTCAACCGTGGACATGTGCTCTTGCATTTCAACATTATTCACACAAAGACTTCTAAAATGTGAAACACTTTTATCTACATCCTTAACAATTAGCACTGGACTTGTGTAGTAATATGCCATGACATTTTGATTCAGACTTGTGATTCTATGCCAGTACACGAGTAATTGTCATATTACAAAAGCTGCTTTGCAATCTATTTTTCAAATAGGATTCCTAATGTGTGATGATTCTTAAAATTACTAGTATTTTCCTCATTCGACCACGTCTCCGTTTTGTTTATTTGTTTAAGAATGTGGAGTAAATTAATTGCGCTTGATTGGCATTAACATAGCCAAATAAGAATTTGAAATTGCTAATATTGAACGCCCTGAGGGCATGTGTGTCCCAATCCACCAGAGTACTTATCATGCCTTCCTCAACTGCCTGGCAGCATTGTTGGAGAGAGCAGTGCTTGTTGGTTCTGCAAAATACTGCTGTATGGCATTTGATTTGTTTACTGCTATGGGGAAGATGAAAACAATGAGCCTCATATACATGTATAGTGAACTGCAAGAGCACAACATAAGCTTATGTCTTTGAATGTTTTTTCGGAATATTTATGTGTAAACATGAATTTATTTGAATATGTTATTGCTTCCCTCTGTCATATAAGCATATGAGAAGTCCCCAATATTTTGTTCTGCCTATAGGGTGGCTGCTGCATTTTCGGCTGTGCCTCCCCTGCTGGTGGAAAGTGAATGAATTAGCACCTCTTGTCCGGTAAGAAATGAACCTAATTTATAATCTAATTATGATGATGTCTCAGGGATCAAATTAGCATTCTCTGTGTTTGCATATCTGGGTAAATATGGAAATCATCATGTTGTTATTCCCATTTTCATTCACACAAGAGTGCGCCTGAATGTCACCCTCTTTATGGGTAGAGCATGATTATATTGTAAATATTGTCTCCTGTTTGGGGGCTGTGCATTACCAGTGCTCATCACTGAACACATGGCTACAACTAGCCTGTTTCAATAGTCATTCATCTTCTGTGCCTTTAATTCTGGTGCTCAGCCAGCCTCGAAGCCTGGAATGGGGGAAAGGCGTTAATTAACAGCAAGGCAGCGATCAGCCACAGACTTCCTTTAAGTTTGCATCCTGTAGCTCTCTAAGCTCTCTGAATGATCCCAGGCCAAATATTGTGCACTGAACCACGAGTGGAGTCTTTTTAAAAGGCAAAAATGTGTGTGTCTCCCATTTAAAATAAATGCACTGCACATGTTCCACATGGCTCACTATCACCCCCCATCCCTCCTCCGTGCGCCCTCTCTTTCTATTCCTTTCCTCCCTCCCACCAGCTCTACCGGGGCCCGTGGGAAGAACTGACTCTGGGAGCAGACAGTCTGCAGCCCTGAATAAATGTATAAGAGGGAGAAGGGGAAGGGAGGGCACATTAGCAGGCAGAGAGAGAGCAAGAGAGGGAGAGAGAACATATTGAGTGTTGGAGGACATACATGCACAGTGTACAGAGAGAACGAGATACACAGATAGGAGAAAGAGAGAGGAAACCAGCTTATAGGACTGAGAAAGGAGAGAGAACGTTATAGCTGACTTAATTCAGCTCTCCCTCTCCTTCCAGCACAAACACATGCTCTTACACACTCCCACCCTCTCTCCCTGACACACACACATACACACTCATTTGCACGCGAACACGCACACATCCATCCACACACTCACACACAGTTGCTTTAGGGTATACCAGTCGGCTTTGGCAGTCCTCTCCTTTGTTGTTTTTGCTATTGGTTAGTCTCAGCGGCAGCGTGGCGTGCGCCTCTATCGCTGGGGTGGGTGCATGTATATGTGTGTGGAGTCTGCGAGGCGGTGTGTGAAGGATGCCACTAGCAGTACCCGGGTAAGTCAGCTCCTTCCTCCTTTCCCTTTATTCCTTCCTTTTCCTGTCTTTCTTTTTCTCTCTCTTTTGGCTTTTCTTTCTGTTCGTTCTCCTCTCTGATCTGCAGTCTCTCGCTTGGGAAGCTGGGCTCTCTCCACCTACCGTGTACATCCGCTATCTCCTCTCTCTCCCTTCTCTCCCTCTCTCTATTTCTCTGGGCTTTCTCTGTATGCTTTCTCTCTCCCTCTGTGTCTTTCTCGGTCTGCGTTATACCGTCTCCTCCCGACTGTGCTCTCGCCATCCCTGCTTCCCTCGCCTGTTTCCTCCTCTCTCTCTCTCTCTCTCTCTCTCTCTCTCTCTCTCTCTTCCTGACTCTCTCTCTTTAGGCTGCGCCTCATTGGTGTGTCCTGATTCCCTTTTTCCATTAGGCTCCAGGCCCATTGGTCGCCTGCCTTCCAACCATTATCTCTACTCCTCCACCCCTCTGTCATCCTTTCTCCCTTCACTCTCCCTCCTTTCCTCATTCCCAGTCATCTCTCAAGTCGTAAAAATGATTTGCATGCAGAAGGTGAGCAGAACTTTGCAGCGAGAACAGTAAGTGAATTGGGAGAGAGTGAGAAGAAAAAGTGTGAATAAGGAGAGGAAGCGCTTTCTGGAGAGAAAGAGGGAAAGTTTAAAGAGAAGACTGCAGTTGGTAGGTAACTTGTGTTCTTTTGTAACTCACAGCATGTTTTGCTTTACTGTTAAAGATATATTTAAAACCTGTGAAATTATTTGCCAGCAATATCTCAGTCTAGTTGTTCCTCTGTAGTTGGTGATTGTTTAGAATGGTTTAGTAGTTAGATCATGTGGCGTTGGTGCAGTGACTTAAGTGGAAACAGTAACAGTTGGATAAGACAATTCTATTGCTTTATTATTCTCCCATATTACCATAGGATGATGGCATTATGTGTATGTTATGCTCCTTTTTATGCTTCAGTGTTACTTCACTTGCTGAATATTAATAGCGATGTGAATTTGGTGGTAAAATGAATAAAACAAAGTGCTTTTACTGTACAGCGTTCTCTGAAAGTGGCAGACTAATACTGTATAAGGTTTCGTTGAAAAGTTTGTTCTGCAAGTTTTGTGGTCCTGCGTGAATAATGCAGTGCTGTAAATGTCAGCTGTGCATGCGATATGGATAGCATCCCCTAACATATTTATCGTATGTTGCTTTTCTTGTTAAAATACAATTGTTATTGTTTTTAAGAATTAATTTGAGTCACATACATTTTGGGACGAGGTATATTTTGTCATCAGTCAGAGGCTTGAGTTTTGAGTTTGTGAGAATGAATTAGCTTTCACGTAAACATCCAGGCAAAGTAAATGAAGCACTGTGGCTGCAAGAAAACAATAGAAAAAGTCAGAAATTCAGTCAGAAAAGAGTTGAGTTGTGGGAGTTCAAGAAGAGGATATGAGGTGGTAAGAGGGATCGAGTGTGAAACTTTAAATGTAGTAAACTCTGGTTGAGTAATATGCATATGCTGCACTCAAACACTCATGCATACACATACCACTCCTTCCTAAATGTCACCCTACACATATTATTTTTCTTCTTTGCAAATAAGAAAAGACAATGTAGATGTTGTTGTGTGTTTTCTGTGTGTGCTCCCGTGGGTGGTATACTGTATACAGCAGAAGGCAGATGCGCTGCAACATGTTTCATTGTGTCAAGACAAACAAAGCTCTGATAAGTCAGATAGTTGTGTCTGCTCCCCCTAACCCAAAGTGTGTCAGAATGAGTGTTTCTCATGTCAACAAACGATAGAGACAGTGTTTGGTAACATCTGGGGATACTCTGAGGGACTGCAACAGTGCCTCATTTGACAAGAAGTCAGCCTACATGATGGAGGTGTAATGAAGATCTTTTAATCGCCATATTCACATTGGTAAAGTTTGTTAGATTAATCCCAATCCTATAGAGAAACAGTTATGTAACAATCTAGTGAACGCTGGAAGAGGTCATTGTTTTAACACAGTGTCCGCCACACAGTCAGAGCACTGAGCTCTTGTGTTCATTGCCCTGAATTGTGCAGAGGGTTATCTCAATGTATTGAGACGGTCGAGACAGAGTGACTGGCTTGGCGCGAGGAGAAACCCATGTTCTACGGGATGCTCCTTTAGCTGGAAAAGGGAGGAAATGTTTTGCTTGTTAAGGGGAGACTTGTGTTGGTGTACAGCGAGTGTATTACGGTGTGTGTGTGTGTGTGTATGTGTGTGTTACCGTGGTGCCTGATGTGCTTTGCTGAGCGAGCCGAGGACAGGGAGACAGCTGAATGTGATTAAATTATAGAGGGAAAGCACACTACCCCGGTCTTACTGGGACCAACATTGCGGGAACCCCCCCCTCCCCTTTCTCCATCCTATCGTCTCTCTCCCTCATTTTCTCTCCCTTTCTCTCTCTCTTTCTCTCGCTCTCCTGTATGAAAGTAGGAGAACCCAGCCCCTAATAATCACAACAGTCTAGTCAGAGCTGGAGGGAAGAGGAAATTAGGTGTTGATGGCATTGCTGAATATGGACTGTAAGGTCATAAGAAATGTACTGATGCAATGTACAGCTGCTATGCCTCATGTCCCCATGTATTTTGTATTGCTCTTAAATGAACACTCATGTCTAAATGCAGAAATAGAAGAAATAGAAACGAAATCTACTTTTATTTGCATTTTTTTTTTAAAGAAGCACTGCAGAAATATATAGGAGAGCATATGTGTGGTTTTGTGAAGACAAGCATGACCACAGATTGAGCTTACTGGTTGATGGTGGTGGTGGAGGGGAGGGGGGTCTGTCTTTCCTCCAGACTCGCTTGGGAAATACTGTATGTCCCTTATTCCTCAGCAGCCTAATGAATGAGCAGAAGAAAGCCTCCTGGGGATCCTCTGCATACAACTGGCAGGACAGGAGTGGGGGGGGCATCCGTGCTCTAATATTAGTCTCCATGTTGAGTGGCTGGATCACACATCCACACGCTATGCTTAGTATGTCTGAGCTATATACTACTAGAGCATGACTCTGCGTTCAAGCCAGACTATGTGATCTGCTGCAGTGGTCACTACTGCATGTGTCTTTACGCATTTTGAACAAACGCATTATGAGCAAAATACTGTATGTGTTTACAAAACATTATAACTGCAATATTCGTCATAATTTATTCTTGTTCCATTGTTTTTTGTTAAATTACTAAATATTTTAATATTATGATATAATACTATGCTTGGTTAATACTTTTTTGAAGTACGGCAGAAGGGTAGATCAAATTTTATCAAAACTGCAATATTTCCAAATGCACTATCCAAATTACAGCAGCTGCAATTTTGTGATAAAGGTAAAATGTGTCCCGACATACCATAATAAATGAAGCAATGTGGAGCAACAAAGATGCCCCAGCTTATAAATCATGCTCCAGTTGTAAGGGAACTTGCTTTTTTGGTACAAAAATTAAGTGCAAAATTACAACATCTGTTCAAATGAATTTCATAATTTTCTTACATGTTGTTCAGAACTATTTCAAAGGGGAATCGTATGCGACTTAAGTTTTTAGAAATGTAAATTAGTGCTTTGGTTTAGAATCATATTTTTATTTTTCACTACAGCAAAGAGATTTAATGGGGTTTGAGAGTGGCAAATCTTGTCCTTGTAAATTCAATAGCAACTGTGGGAGTGGGACCAAGAACAGAAAAGTATGAACGTTATACAGGACATAAAAGTAGAAATACATACTGTATGAATTGAATGGTGTCCAAAGAATTATTTTGGCAGATATTACAATTGTGATAGTAGTCACAATTTAATGTAAATGGTAAGATTTGCATTTCATTTTCAGTGAAAAGTCATAGAAATGGTGATGATGATTTCTTTTTGGGGTCTCTGCCAAACAAGAATCCATCTCTGTAGAACCACAGTACTTCATTTGTAATGGTATATTGTGTCACAATGTACCTTCATCTAAAAAAAAAAATGCAGCTTCTGTAATGTGGATAATGCAATTTTGATCAAATTTTGTTTAGTCATTCAGCCTTACTGTACACTGTAACGATAAAAACATGTGATGCAGTTGCTCAAACCAAACTAATGTGTGTAAAATTGTGAACTGTATTCTATTAAGAAGCCTAGCTTAGTGGAAAGTAGTATTTAACCTTGGATTCCCTCCCTTTACACACATAGAACCTGTGGCAGCTCTCTCAAAATCACTCCCACCTGCAGCTTCTTCTGTGCTGGATGCAGCTCCCAGTAGATCGTGCTCCATCCAGTTCTGCACCAGAAGCCTATCTCACCAACACAGAGCAGATCACCCTTGCTTCCTGCAGTGCAGGCTAAGACAGGCTTATAAGCTGGCCTTTTAACATAACCTGCCCTTGACGTCAGACTGCTGTGTGCCCACAGAAGCGCTGGCCTGCAGTATAGTTGTCCACACCACAAAGGCTGTCCACATCCTTCCAGTGAATCATAGCATGGCAAAAATCAATTTGGCTGCAGCAGGGATTAATTCAAGCATTTCCCCACATTACTTATTATCTATCATTATTTGTATTATTTTAGTTGTATTTAGCTGTATTTTTGTACAACGTTCAGAATGATCAGTGTGTTGTTGCTTTGAGGTGAATGTATATTCTTGTAAACCTGCTGAAGATACCATAGGGAATCAATGTGTTCTTCCAATCAGTCTCAATGACGTGGTCACGCCAGGGCTGTGAGGGGATTGATCTATTTGAGCAGACACAATGTCAATACTGACGTCTACTCAGTGTGCGATGTAGCTGCTCTCCTGTCTTTCACACTTGCACCCTTGGTACACTTGCTTTTACAGGCTATTAATTATAACACATTCATCAGTCAAGGCCAGATTCATGACTTGTGGCAGTGACCGGAAAACCTAACTTTACTTTTTTGTAACCTTTGTCTTACATGTAGAGGGATGATAGCAAATGTCCCTAGTATGAGTGTTTATACACAGGTAATTGTCAATACTGGTAGCTGTCATTTTTTTTCCACATGATGCTTTATTGCCTATATCTGCTTGTTGATCCCTCTTGGAGAAATAGGTGTAGCGATAACATTTCTATGTGGGTATTCCTCAAGAGATAAGGTATGAATGGACAGGTGCCCCCCACCATATATACACACACACACACCTCCGTGCCTTTCCTCGGGGGAAACATGATCTATCTCCTGGCGGGCAGGCCAATTAAAAACCAATCAGGCTGCTTGGAGTGCACTGGTAATGGGAAAGCCACGGCAGTGGAGGAAGTGGGGCTGATTAATGGACACTTTCACCTTGTGGCATAACAGCCTCCCACAAGCATCCATCACCTCAGGGGACAATGCTCACCTACACCCCAGGCCCCACACCCATTCAGCGCTGTTAGACATATTGTATGAGTTGCAAATGTCTGGTACAGCGATGATGAGCATGAATTGTCACCCTAGGTTAGCAGTAGCTTTATATTAACCTGCCTGACCTGTGCTACATTGAGATCATTTGCTGTAAGGTGGTTTAATGACCGTGGCTTCTTCATGGTTGGACATTAGAGGCCATCCATTCAAGACAGAGGATACGGTGGCAGTTATTTACTCAGGAAATACACCTACTGGAAGGTTCCGAATAGTATTAATAACTAAATGTCTGCCCTTCATTGAAATTTACACGCTTTGCAGTCAATGTTGATGCCTATTTTTGTTGTCTCGGCCAGTAAAATCTGGACTTTCCCACAGGGTGCAGACACAATTTTAACAGCAGAGTCAAGACACTCTTACTAAGGAGCAGTGAAAACAGTGTGTTTGTGTCTTTCCCTCCGGTGCCATTGTAAGGCAGTAAGCATTCAAAAGAAGTATTAAACGGTGTGAGTGAGGTTCGCTCCATTTCAGGAGCTGTTGTGACCTACTTCACACAGCCAGGCAGCTAGCTGTAAATAAGGATTTTCATAACCTGGTTTGGCCTTTTCCCATTAGAGGCACAACTGTGCCTTGAAGAATATTACAAAGAGCACAGGAGCTGCTGTTAAGAGCGCTGCTGCGATATCATCAAAGCACTGACCTTGAGACTGCTTGTGTTGTTGTCATGCGATTACAATTAGTTTTAGAACTACATTTAGTATGATCTGAAGGTTATGTATGCAAACCATGACAGAAAGGGAAGGAACACAAGCAGGCAATTTAATTTTTTGTGCCCCCTGTTAAACATTTTTATGGTAATGTTTTCTATATCCTGGGCACCGTGCCTACACACACCGTCAGAGAGGGAGAGATCGCAGAGATTTTAATTCTGTCTAGTTTAGCCAGAACACTGCAAATCTGAATTGAAGCTCAGTGATTAATGTTTACGATGAGCTGTTGCCAGATTTGTTAATTGCTAAAATGTATGTGAATACTGATTACTAGTCCTAATCAAAAATCCCTGTCATAATGCAGTGAAAAATATTCTTTCAACTTCCACGTCCATGTAACTAACATATTTGTTCAGAGACTTGACTTCACTGCACTTAAGACTACATCCTGTTGTGAAGTTACAGATTTTCTCCTCAATAGTTTGCTTAAAGTTTTACAAATTCAGTCATTTGTAACATTCACACCTGTTGGCATTTTCTTTGTCTGAACAATGACACAGTGAATCAGAAAGGAAGTGCTTCAATCACAACAACACCCGCCTCTTCAGTAATGATGCTGTCATTGTAGCGTCATTACTGAAAGAAAGTAACTCCCCAGATTCTTTGGGTCACAGAGGCAAAACATTTACTTCCAGCCAGATTAAGTCTTGCCATCACAGTTTGACTCTTTCAGAAGGCTTCAGCATTTCTAGACATACAAGAGGGAAAGGAAAAAAACAGAAAGAAAAGAAAAAACGAAAGCCCTGTGAGGCTAGTCTAGGGGAAGGTGGTGTGATATTGGAAAATGATTACCAAACAGGCATTCATTATTCAACAGGGCAATCAGGGAGGGCACAATCTCCTTATTTATGCTAGCTCTGTAAATCAGATTTGTCAGTTTTGATCACTCTAAAATCTCCCAGTCACACACCGGCAATATTGGGCGAATATTACACTGTCTAATGGGTAATTGATGACGGCATGTGACACTGGTCGAGACGAATGGATGGCCTTCAGGAGCAGGGAGGGGATTACTTGGAGGTGTAGGGGAGAAGACATGGCTATTAGTGTAGTGTTGCATTCAGTAGATAGATTACAGGCTTTATCCCAGTTCCTGTCATTATGGAGATGCAGATGTGGGTGGCAGAATGAATATACTGGCCTCAGTGAGAAATATGTTGAGTTTACTAAATGCACATCAGTATTTCTCATCATCCTATGATTGTGCCTGTGTAGTTTTCTGGGAACGGAATGCCTTCATGTACACAAGTAGACTCAACGACTGTGTGTCTATCTCTTTTATGCTTGTGTGCTAATGTTAGGCTTGTGTTTCTAAACTAACAGTAGATGGTATTGAACATTGTTGCCATTGTAGAAGAGCAGAAGGGAGGCATTTAGGCACTTGAACTTAAGGATATTTGTGGAAACCATGCTCTAAATGAAGGCAACAGCATTCCGTATATAATAACAGCATGAGGATACAGAATATGTAGCAAAAATACAGCAAAACTTTGAAGTTTTTTACAAAAGGGATCAGGATCTGAATAATCATTTGTGCACGTCAAACATTGTCGAACTTAGACTCTCATCATTTCTTCAGGTATTCTGTCTCCAAAAATAAAACTATAAAAGTGGAAGTCTGTAGGATTACCCTTAAAAAAGCAAAAATCAAAAGAAATAAATGATCCACCGTCAACTGATGTAAAATGTTTAATATCTTCTGATCCACTAAACCTATCAATACATGTAAAAATTGGTGTAAAATGCAGTTTATCATCTTTTCATGGTCATCAGATATGACCCATTTGGACGTTCAGAGGCTCCACAGTGAACGTGGAAACACCGTCATCTTCTGCAACACTGATTCACCAGTAAAACCCATGGAGTTGGATCAATGACAGTGGATGGACACACTTGTTTTATGTTCAGTTAATAATATATTTTGCTGAAAAAGTCACTTTTTCTTCAGTTTTCTCTGTTTTTGATATAATAACCCTTAGCTTTAATCTGAGCTTTTATGAACATTTACATGATCAGAAAATTAAATGGATTAAAATACCTGATTTGCACTGGAAAAATCCTAAAATACAGAGATTAATATTGTAATAAATGACGATAAATCACTTAAGAAAGGTTAAATCGAGAAAAAAAAATAATTTGGGAACTGTTACAAAAGTAGCCCTGGGTCTTTATGAGTTAAAAAAAGTGGTATATTACCTCTCTAAGTTTGGAAACAAAGTTCCATTACATGTAGATTTGTTCACTTTGCTGAAATATTTCACTTTCAAAATAATTCAGGTAAAGTCAGCTACGTAGAGTGTTTGTTTAGCAGCAAGTCGTGTGTGCGTGAATGCAAATTAGTGTGAGTGCGACTGTTTGAAAGGTGAGGGTTTGGGTATATGTGTGTGATGGGCTGAGGTCTATAGTACGGCGTGGCGAGGCAGGCGGGCAGACATGATGTGCTCTGAGTTGCGGCGTCTCTGTGAGGGTGGCCTGACCTCTGCCTTCAGCTCCGCTTCACAGGACAGCAGCAAATGAGAGGTGTCATCGCATGACAGCAGCACGGCCCCTCTTTAGGACTGACGGCTTATCGAACACACACACACACACACACACACACACACACACACACAC
>JAPQRQ010000016.1:4732012-4742568 GCA_037367365.1 Apogon talboti
CACTCCTCTCCTCTCCTCTCCTCTCCTCTCCTCTCCTCTCCTCTGCAGTATTTACATTTATATATATCATGTTTTCTTTCATTGCCCTCAACATTTATAAGTATAATGCATAACCTAAATGTCTAACCCAAATTAGAATGTCTCAAAACTAGATTAGACCATTGTTACACATTTTGCTGTCTTGTATACTTACATTATATCAAATATTTCATTTGGTTGCCCTCACATGTTAATTTTACCTTTAACAATTTATTAATATCTGTCACTTACAGCTATTTTTGTTGTAATGACACAACATGAATATATATCACTAAAAGTAATGTGACTAAAGCTTCATTTAGTGTTTTGTCCCTCAGTTACACACATTGTCACACATTTTCATTGTCAGTGGTTGTGAACACAACAGCCCCATGGTCCAACATTTCTTCACCACAGGGCTGAGTGGTATGACGATATGTATGTACTGTATATGTGATAATAGAAAAATATATGTTGTTTCATATTATTCTCTTGTTTAAATTGTATCCATATTTATATTGTCTGAAGCACAGAAATATTGATCATTTGGGTTCTTTGTTTTCTTCCACAAGGGCAGAGATTAATGCAGCATATTTTCAACGAAGGCAGCACTGACAAACATGGACGAGAATGAATGTGATAAAGAACATGGTAAATCCAAACAGGTCCAGCCGAGACTAAATGAGCGCCCGGTTTTAGGTGCCACCCTGGCTTTTATACAAGAAGCATGATAGAGAAGTTCTAAAAATTATATGATTGAAAAGAAAAGGCAATTACTAGAATAAAACATGGCAACATGGTTTCACTATTATCTCCACCCTACAGCTTAGACAGTGGGTGTCATTTTCTTTCAGGGGCCATATTTAGTCCAATTTGATCTCAGGGGGTCAGATCATTAGATAGCATAATAGCCTATAAATAATGACCTGTAATGACGTAGACTATAGCCTACAATAACACCAAATTAATAACTTAGAAATTATGAAAATATTTACATTTGCAAACTATCTTTTCACAAAAAAATGTGAATAACCTGAAAAAAAAAGAAATTTCTTAAGAAAAATAAGTACAGTTTTAACAATATTATGCTTCAACTTATCATTTGGCAATGGCTACTGCCACAGTACTGTGGCACAAAATATCAGTTTGTCTATTGCCCCAGAGCCAATCAAATGTTAGCATTTGTATTGTGACAATAAGCAGTAACAACATTTTGTTGCCACCGAGCCAATCATGGATACTGTTACCTGAATTCATTAGCCTCTTGTTGCCACAGTACTGTGGTGATATATGGCGTGTACACCGCATACAAACGACAACAAAATTATATCAATCTGCAAAAGTTTAATATAGGGATGCACCGATGCCGACACTAGTATCGGGTATCGGTCTGATACTGAGCGTGTGCACTTCTACTCGTACTCGATAAAGTGCTCCGATACAACCACACTGATACCACTTTACGGCAGCGTGACATTCACAGTGCAGCAGGTACATGTTGGTGGAGTAATGTCAGCAGTGTGGAGATTTTTCAAAAGAAACTGTGAGAGTTAGTGAAAAACTACCAATGTATTTATGACAACTACCCTTATCAATATCAATATCAACATTAGTATCCACATTAGTATTACCTCCTCTATCATCACCATGTTTGTTATTAATTGACTTTCTTCTTCTCAAAATCTTTACTCTTCTTTGTGATATTTTGCAAGTATGGTTAATTAAGAGCGGTGCCCTCTGGTGGATTGATTGAGAAACGTGCATTCCAACACACGATGCAGGGAAGTATGAAGGCGGTGACGCATGACAACGTTAGAAATGGACGTACCTTTTTACGTACGTAAAGCGAGCATAAATGAGCCTTCAATCTGATAGTGAAAGGTGACAGTGAAAGGCTGTTCAGCTCAGTGTCACACATTGTAGATGAAAACAGAAACAGACTCACAGCTGATAATGCAGAGAAGCTTCTTTTCATCCAAAAGAACCTGCCCCTGACATTTTCAGAACAGGGTTAGTCCTCACAGACAGGCGTTACGGCATGATAATATATCATTTCAGTTGTTCTGCCACAGTTTTATGTTGGCACTGAAATATCTTGTTATATTTAAGTAAAATGAGTGGCAAGGCCATGTTTTTGTTTTCAGTTCAACGTTAAAATATCAGTAACAACAATTTGTTGCACTTGAGTGTGTCAATATATTTGTGAAATGTATAGCAATGCCATGTTTAACAAAAACATATGATTAAATGTCAGTAGCAGCACTTTGTTACAGTCAGACTGTAATGACGATAACAATAAAGCATGTTTTCAAAAGTAACAAGGAAATGTAATGGTATTATTAAGTACTCATATTGGTACTCGGTATCGGCAAGTAATCAAATATAAGTATTTGTACTTGGTCTGGAAAAAAGTGGTATCGGTGCATCCCTAGTTTAATATCATTTCAGCCTTTCGTCCACATGACAACATGAAACGGTATTTTTGGAGAACGGGTCCCAGAGCAGAAAAATCTCACAACATTGCCTTTGCGTTGCCATATGGATAGGCAAAACACCACTTTTTGGAAAAGATGACGCCATAGTACCACGTGACCAGAAGAAGAAAACCCCGGACATAACCTCATGCGCATGCTCACTGCATTCTTCTGTGATTTTAGTGTCCCTTTGAACATCAGTACTTACATTAGTACCATTACTTCATGGTACCTAACAAAGCAGTTACACTCACTGTTCATGCAGAGGTGGACCTTACAGACCCTGGAGACCACATTGGACCTGAGATTGTTGACTCACTGTCCTCACTGGAACTGTTGTTGTCACTATCTTGTAATGTATGCAGAAATGACCAAAAATAGTCATTTGCCCAATACAGGGTTTAAGGATAGTTTGTAAATGTAAATATGGATGTAATTAGACAGATAGCTGTACATTTGTTGGAGGTCTTGAAAAAAAGTCATCAGTTTGGTGAAACCTAAAAGCAGAAAAGAGCTCTCTTTCTATACATGTAAGAATAAAATCGCAGCTGTGTTGGATCAGTATTGGACTGCAGCTGTAGTTACAAATAACAGAAATTCACTGCTTGTTGGAAAACAGTGTTTTCCTCAAAGACCTCCATCAAGAGTTGGGGGTGGCAAAAAATTTGACAGAGGTTGCCACCTCTTAATTCTCTTTACAGGGAAAACCCCTGTTTTCTCTGTGATATAAAATATTATATACCATAATAGAAGTTTTTGCTTGTATCATCCACCCCCTGCATAATATCTTCCACATCTACGTTTTTTGTTGTTGTTTTGATTGTGGGACACCTGACCGCAGAAATTGCACAGTGTGCTTTCTGTGCTCTTATCCAGATGAATTGATAATATATTACACAGTTGTACATAGTAGTATGTCATGGAATCTTAATATTTCATGACCATATTGCCGCATAAAGCCGCCCAGTGAAATGCACTACACAATGATGAAAATGCCCGGAGGCCAACAGAAAAGTGTCTGGCTTGCTAAATAAAAACCTCTGGAGGTATTTTCAGGACACAGGCGAAATATTAGAATATTATGGTAGTTTTGATTTACCCCATGTTTGGACAGTTGAAATATTGGATCAGTATGTCGATATGTGATTTGAGGTGCTGAAGATGTTTTTTTTTTTTCTTTTTTTATGGTTTTCTCCCAGCTAGAGTTACACGAGGTTAATGTTACAGCTGCGTGTGGGAGTGTGAATAAGTTTGTGTGTGTGTGTGCGTGTGTGTGTGTGTGTGTGTGTGTGTGTGTGTGTGTGTACGTGTGTATACATGTGCGCGTTTTGCTGCAGGGTGCAAAGCTGCTCCAAATGTCCATCTGCCGAGTTCACAATCCACCTGAGCCCACTCACACACACACATGCATACATGCAATTGCACCCATGCTCTCAATCACACACAAGCACATGCTTAAACATATCCGAGCTCAGATCCTCAGACATTCACTACATACCTGTACAGCCATGTTGATTGTTTTTCTTGTTCCACTTCCACTCAGACCTATCTTCATTTTTGCTGCCATTTGCATAAAAACATCCCACCTTTTCTCAAGCTGTCACCTTGATGTAGCTGCAATGCGCAGTGTGATATCAACATAACAAGTTTTCTGACAAGAATCCAGAAATGCACATATACATATTTCACAACAGGTGTTAAGAGAAGTATGAGGGGAAATGAAGAATGAGGTGGTAGAGCCCAAACACCCAACAAACACACACAGACAAAACGGGCACATACAAATGCATATTCACAGAGACATTCATACAGTTTACATCTCCATGTGCATGCACATATACACAGTCCATGTTTGCAGATGATTGTTTTTTCAGCTTGTTTTTCAGTGTGGGCATGTGTGCCTGGCACACCGAGTGCCAAGCTGATAATTATTGAAACGAGCTTGTGACTCGCTGTCGCTGGTACGACTCTGGCAAGATCTCAGAATAAATTCATTTACAAGTGCAACATTAAGCACCTGTTTTTTGTCAGAGGAGCTGGTATATGTTTTCAGTTATATTGAGGTTGCAACCAGACAGTATTAGCTCAGTGGTAGCATGAACGGTGCCAGCGGCGAGAATGTTTGTGAATGTCTGATTATGTGATGTGTAGAAATCTCTTAAGATTTTCTCTTGGTGGTATATTTTCTCTATAGATACATATGTTGTATGACACTTCATGTTCATGATATCATAGCAATCACTAAAACACTCCCTGCAGAGTCTGTGTTGTCTGTACTAAAATTTGAAGCATTGCAAAAGCTTCAAGAATAAATTCAGTGTCCAATAATGAGGTCCGACTGAATGATTGGTAGTAGACATTGACTGATAACAAAATTTTGGAGCAGGAAAAAGTCAATCAAATGTCTGATATCACAAACAAATTTGACACTGAAGGCATCACTTTAACAGGGCATCTGAGGTCAAAATAATAAATATCTAAAATACCTAAATCTGAATCACTGAAGATCAAATTTGAAGTAATTAATTTTTTAACATTGAAACTAAACGTCAAACTAACTGGAAAAAATCTACGTTGAAGTGAGTTTTTGTGAGTTAGTGTTTATCAGTTTGGAGATCTAATATTACCATCTCCTATCGGTGCTAACTTCTGTTGACACCAAATGATCGCTGTTTTCGCTGTTTTCCACCCCGGTGGCAGAGCACTATTTCAGAGGGTCTAACATAATTCTAAGACTTTTGAGAACTGGATCTGGGCTTTTTAGGATGAAGTGTTATTTTCAGCATAATCAACAGCAGGAGCCACATGATTTGAGACGAATGTAAACAGTGCGATACATCAATCAATGTATTGACACGGCGCCCCGCCCCTAATGTTTTCTTTTTGTAGCATCTCGAATAACAATACTGATATAGTTCAATAAATACAAATCTATATTACCAATTGGAGAACCCCTGTTATAATTATAAGATCAAGTCAAAACAGTGCAGAACAACACATGAAGTGGTAAACACAGAGTGATAAAATAAAAATGAATAGGCAGCCTTTGTGTTTTTGTCAAAATATGTGAAGTGACTTCTGAATTGCCAGGCTGAATATTTCAGACAGCCGGGCAGTAGGTAGACGACACAGTTTGGCAGTATATACCTCTGGGAATGCTTTCTGGCTTTTCGGGGAGCTATTTTGAATTACCGTGTGATTCATTCAAATGGAAACAAATTCTGCCTCATGTTGTCCAATGTCTTTGACACTCATTCTGGAGATATAGGTCCTATTTGAGTAGAGAGAAAGGGGACATTTTCTATTCCGTTCTATTAGGCTGCTATTTTTGGTGCCACAGGATACCCAGTGACTGTGTAGAGCCTTGTCAGTGACGAATGTGTTTGTGTGAGAAAACAGGGGTGGGGTGCCTTCCCACAGGAAGCTCTGTGTGTCTGTGAGGGTGTGTGTTGCAGATGGATGGAATTGGGGGATATTCAGTGTTTTTTTTTTGTTTTTTTTAATTTTGCCTACAGGACTGTGTGTATGACAGAGAAAGAGAAATCGAGAGAGCGACAGCATGTGTGTGTACAGTGGCAGGGTGTTCTCTCTCTCTGGCTCGCTCCCCTGCAGTGATTCTGTGTGTGTGTGTGTGTGTGTGTGTGTGTGTGTGTGTGTGTGTGTGCCCATTAACTTGCCTGAGTGTGTGTATCCCTCTCAGTGTGAATGCCTACAATACTGTGTGTGTGTTTCCGTGCCTGGCTTCCTGCTTCGGTGTCTATGCTGAGATACTGCGTGCCAAGCTGGGGGTAACTTTGTGTTTGTGTGTGCGTATGTGTGTGCACTGTGCCTGCTGTCATCCCAGGGTAAAGCCTCAGGACATATAGGGTCATGTGACAGACAGCCCTATCTATCTATCTGCAGACTGCATCATTTGGTATTCTGCGTAGACACTGGTAGCAAGGCAGGGGGTGGAGGGTGGAGGGGGGCAAAGAGGAATGAGGTGTGTGTGTGTGTGTGTGTAGGAGGAAATAGAAGAGAACAATAGAGCTCATCAGTGCATTGAGACCTGGGTGCAATCAGACACACTCACAAATAAGTATGTGTTCCTACAGTGTATGCAGCCCTGCACACATACCTGCATGCCTTCAAATCACAGATCCAATCATACATCAGTGACGGTAATGCAGCCACCGCACATGTGCTGCACACACATACACGGTGCTGTCCTTGCCAATTCATAAGGGAGATCTGATATGAATAACGAGAAGGACAACGCCACGAGGACTAAATGTTGGAAAATGTCATCAACAGCAACACAAAAGGAGCTATTTCATTAGCCGGGGCAAAGCTCTCCCACACTGTCTGAGTTTGACATAGCTTAGGGTTAAACTCTCATCTGATGCGATAAAAGATGGCTAACCTTCAAAGACACTTTGCCTTCCTTTCTGCTGCATAAATATACAGAAAGCTGCCCCTTTGGATTGATCCTGCTCTCTGTTTAGTAAGGAATGATTGCATACGGCTTCTCTGTAAATAACCATTGAGCTTTCGTTGTCAGGCGGCCACATGCAGGGGTATCAGTTCACTTACCCAAGTCCCAGGATCTAATATCGTTTGTTAGCAAATCACACAGATCTGCTTATATTGAAACTTTCTGAGGACAAGTGGAGCGCGGTGACTCAGAAGATGTTAGTGTCATTCATGAAATTTAGGGGAAAACTTACAGTTTGAATCCGATCATTGTCATTAACTGTATTTGGGTTGAACAGTGAACGGAGTCAGCTTCATCATGTCCTCTTACTTTGCCAGTGGGTGTTGAAACATCCAGTCTCACACAACATAAATACCAATATAAATAAACTGGAAATCCAGTTTGGTTTCCTCATGACCGTAATGCTGCCCACTTCATGTTTCCTTCAAATGTAGTCTGTTTGTTTTAACAACGTATAATTTCTCATTGAAGGGCCCACTTATTTTCCAACATTCCCCAAAGGCAGGAGGTGGTTGGGGTTGATTACAGATATAAAATTCATCAGTGAACAGAGTTCATATCCTGACCTTTGTAGACAGTAAGAGCACAGTATTTTGATTTGGTTTAATCACATCTATGCAGACTTTTTCATTATTAACCCTAACAAGTGCAGCCTGGTTGTTAATGCCCCATCCACGCTAATGTGGATATTTTGCAAATATTTCTTTCTCTACATTTAGGCCTCCTGTCCACATGTAAGTGGCATTTTAGGTCACAAAAACTGAGATTTTAAATAACTGTACTTTGCATGTATCCATGTGCACAGGGAAAAACATTAGAAAATGCTTTCATCACAGCTGAAGTCACACATGACTATTGTTGTTTTGTGTAATGAACCTGTACCTGCTAATTCATGTATAGGTCAGACAGGTGTATAATCAGCAGATTACCTGCAGTACCGCAGTCCGCACCAACCCATTTGGAAGAGTTTATATCTTAATTTACACTGCTGCTCAACTTCATGACAGAAGCATCTATATTGACTGCGATGTCTAATGTTATCTGAAGGTCCGTGATCCATGGTCTGCCAGAAACAATGGTTTGTCCAAATATGGGCTTGCACTAGTTTTTTTTACTATAGTGTTGACAGAGATATTTTATAAAATGAGGGTCGTGTGGACATATTTTACGAAAAAAAACAAAAACAAAAAAACAGACGAGGAAAATACCTGCTTAGAAAAGTACCGTTTACGTGTGGACTGGGTATAAACCTAACCATGGTAGTGAAATAACAGTCATCAACAACCAGCACTGATAGAGTGAATCATGTTGACAGTTCTCTTGACAGAAAACAAATTGCAAACAAAATACGTTGTCAGTGATTTATATTTACCATCATGAGCAACATTTTTGCCTCTTGGAAATGACATCAATTAACAACTTAACAATTTAATTATTTTGTTGAAATTAAATGTAATGTGACTGGTATTATGTGGATAACAAAACATATTTGCAGTGGCAGTTTTCACACACGAGCCGTATTTCTGAGCTATTTTTTTTAGCTACACTCTAATTTGTACTTAGTACATACACAAGTGAATTGTCGTGAGCACACGGTTGGTGACGCACTATCATCTTGAAGAGAATCTTTAAGGCTCTCTCATGGCATCATGTACAAAAGTGAGCGTGGATTGTGCCGTTTTCTATAGGTAGGGGAGTCGTATAGCAGTGTTTTCCTGTGGCTCTTTCAAGTCTTGGCTGTCTCACTCCTCGACCTTGGTGTTCTATAGCTGCTGGGCATGAGAGATGGTGTTAACACTTCTAAAGGCGTAAATCACCTCTCTCTCTCCCACTCTCTCTCTTTCTGTCTCACCCCCCTGCCTCCTCTCTCTCTCTCTCTCTCTCTCTCTCTCTCTCTTCCTCCCTCCCTCCCTCACTGAAATGTTGTTCTCTCCACTCACTATCTGTGCTCAGAGCTGATTGGAGTCTTCCCAGTCTGATAATGGGCCACATTGACACGTTACACACACACATACACACACCTTTTTACAGCCATAGACCAGAGCGAGGGAGAGAAAGAAAGAGAGAGACAAAGAGACTCATCAAGTAATTAAGGCCGTGGCTCTCCCTTGAAAATTAAAGGAATGGCCCTTTGCTCTTCTCTCTCTCTCTCTCTCTCTCTCTCTCTCTTTCTCTTCCTGCTGGGCTGATTGCTGTCTGGCTTCTCTCCTCACCTGAGTATTTCACTCTCTCTCCCAAGCAGCCAACCCACAGTGCATTGTGCTGGTGATTACCCCACTGTGGGTAATTGCGGCGGCGGTTCGCTCGTGTTATTTCCCCCTCTCTCTGCCCTTACAGAGGAGGCACCTCCCCAGAGGCACAAGAGGGCTTGGGGTGCACTTTTAGCAATGTGTGTATGTGCGCTATATCTTATTGGAAGGAGCAAGCTAATAATGAGTGCAATGCATAAGTTCTGTCCTGGGTATATATTCATTTATTTATTTCATTTTTTAGAAATTCTTCTGTACTTGTGTTGACACTTAATCCAGTCACTGCAAAAAACGTTGCCACAGATATGTGTAATATCAATGTTATTTGTCCATGGACTCATATAACCTCAATCTCTTTAGTTATTGAAGGATCTGCTGCTTTTTCACTCTTATCAGTAGGCAGTAGATGGTTAGGGTGGATGTTGGATGTAAAAATCCAGGACTTTGCTGCTGAAGACGAGGGTTTGCATCCCAGCTCCTGTGCGTTTTTTGGTTTAGGATACAAATGTGCTTTGATTAAGGACAGGAGGTTATGATTTAGTTAATAAATACATTTTGATTCTATTTTTCCATGACATCTTTGTAGATATTTCCTGTACAAAACCAAGCCTTACTACACTATAAGGACAAAAGTATTGGGACACGTTGAATTCAGGTGTTTCTTTTCTAACAGGGGTCTGGGCTATTGAACAATAATGACAAATGTCATAATATAGTTTTATATTGTTATGAATATCATTGCATTGCATTGGTTAGTTTTGTTTAAATTGTTTTTTTCCAAGGTGCCTCAAAGATGTTTTTTTGGTTAATTTCTCTCAATATTGATTTTTTTTTTTATGTTTATGAACTATATGGACAAATATATTGGGACATATCATGGCTACAGTTTGTAAGATGTCCTGTTGTTGCTGATTTGAAATAGAAACATCAGTGTTTCCTTAAAGTTTAATGAGAGATTTTTCTCCCTCAGTGAGATGTGAAGAAAGTAGATGGTTAGTTGTGGTAGAAAATTCTTATTGACAATCAGAGCATGAAAAATATTTTAGAAATTTACAGGTAGAACATTTAAAATCATAGTTATGGGAAAAAAAATAAATGTTGAGAGAAATTAAATTAAAAACCATCTTTGAGGCATCTTGGAAGCAAAGATAACAATTTAAACAAAACTAACCAATGCAATGTAATGATATTTATCACAATTTTTTTTTTCATTACATTAATCCTCTTTGTGCTTAAAATCATAGTTATGGGGAAAAAAAATCAGTGTTGAGAGAAATTAAATTAAAAACCATCTTTGAGGCATCTTGGAAGCAAAGATAACAATTTAAACAAAACTAACCA